>CM076581.1:1573431908-1573730024 GCA_034641835.2 Pinus albicaulis
TGGTGTTTAACAGAGGGTGTCCCTGAGCCATGATGGTCTCTTTCCCAGTGAAGGAGATGGATCAATAGGGTCCATTGGTCCTTCAATATCAGGCATAGTCTCATCCTGTGGTTCTTCCAGATTTCCAGACCTTTCTTCATGATTTTCTCCAGATCTAGGAAGATCTACTACTTTCTTCACGGAAGCATCTTCGTCAAAAGTGACATCATGGCTTATCTCTACTTCCCTTAGACCAGGTACATAGACTCTATATGCCTTAGAAGTCTCACTATAGCCCACAAACATTCCTTTCTTCCCAATAGCATCCAGCTTACTTCTCTTTTATTTCGGCACATGAAAATAGACAGGACATCCAAAAATTCTAAAATGTGAGACATCAGGTTTCTTACCAGAGAAAACCTCTTCGGGAGTTTTGGAGTCCAGAGTGGAATGAGGGCATCTGTTTTGAATGTACACAGCAGTATTTGCAGCTTCTCCCCACAGAAACTTCGGTAAACCCTGGTCACATAGCATGGCACGGGCAGCTTCCACAATAGTCCTATTCTTGCGTTCAACAACACCATTCTGCTCAGGAGTATATGCAGTGGTAGTCTCCCTCTTAATGCCAGCTTCTCTGCAAAAGTCTTTGAACTCATTTGACTCATATTCAGTGCCATTGTCACTCCTCAAAATCTTGATCTTCTTTCCGGTCATATTTTCCACCAAGGCTTTGAAGGTACGGAACCACATGAAAGCCTCATCCTTCTTCTTCAAGAAGTATATCCAGTTTTTGCGAGAGAAGTCATCAGTGAATGTCATGTAGTAAGAACATCCTCCCAGGGATGTCACGGGCAACATACCGGATAGATCAGAATGGACCAATTGCAAAATATCAGATGTCTTTGTGACACTTGAGGGGAAAGGTCCCCTTGTATGTGTTCCTTCGGCACAGCCCTTACATACACCTTCATGATTATAACCAAAGTCGAGGGCATCCTGGATGGTACCTTTGCCTTGTGAGGAGGGGAGCCTTGTAATGAAATGAAGGTGTCAAATATTGATACCATAGTTAGGTTTACAGGTGGTGCATCACAAGTCATAGCTCCCAACGGACTCCCTCCAACCTGGTAGAGTGTACCAACTCTAAAACCAATTGAGATAGCTTCCTTGAAGCTCTCCTTCCACATGAGCACCTTTCCATCCGAGAAAGTTACATTGAATCCTTTGTCTTCCATGGCAGATACAGACACAAGGTTCTTCTTCAATTTAGGTACATAGAGTACATCTTGCAAACGTAGGACTTGTCCTTGAGACAAGTGGAGGGTCACAGTCCCTGTCCCTTTCACGGGATAAGTGGCATTATCCCCAAGGATAATTTCTAGATTATTATCCCTTTCAACCATGTCAGAGAGTGCTTCCTTGAATCCAGTGATGTGTTTTGAGGCACCACTATCGATTAGCCAGACATCCATAGTGTCGGGCGGAGATGTAGCAGAGAGAGCAGATACAAGAATATACTCATTTTTTTTATCAACAACATTAGACTCCTCATACCTGGTATTTCTAGACCTTTTAGAAGGTTGATTGTTTCCACCAAAGTGAGCCTTCCTCTTTCCTTTGGATTTGTCATTTCTTCGATTCCCATTCCTTCGGTTGTTGTTGTTATAATCACTATCGGGAGAATCCTTCTTGAAGGGGCATTCTCTAGCATAGTGACCAGGCCTATGGCAGGTGAAACATTTACCCTTCTTCTCTTGAGTCCTCGTTCTTCCTTTGTCCTTAGAACCACCAGAGTTCTTCTTTCGGGAATGAGCACCATAGGCAGCATTTCTGTCATTATCAAATTCCTTCATCCTTGTTTCTTCTTGCATACATCTAGACAGAAGCTCATCAAAGTTAGGAATGGTATTATTGTTGAGAATGGTAGTTGTGAATACTTTCCATTCATATGGAAGTCCTCCAAGTGCGGTGAGAACCATCTCACGATCAGCTATTGTCTCCCCAATAGCTAGCAGATTGTTCCTTGTTTCGGTCAATTTCAGAAAGAAAGTTTGAATAGACTCATCCCGACCCTTCTTCATATTCTTCAACTTGTTCTTGAGGAATAGCACTTGGTTCACATTGTTTACCTTGAACATGAGGATCAATTTGTCATACATCTCCTTGGATGTGCCTAGTTCAGATATATAGGCAACCAGACTCTTATGTATGGATTCCCTGATCAGCAGCTTTGCTCTGATTTCTCCCTTCTTATACTTGTTTCTAACAGCAGCAGTAGCATTGGATGGAGGTTCTTGAATCTTACTCGTCACATGATCCAAGAGATCATGATCTTCCAATTTGAGATCTAATATCATCTTCCAGGCATGGAAGTCATCCCTTCCAGTCAGCTTGTCATTCTCCTTGAATTCAAGACTAGTGGAACCCATTTCTTCCGGTGGTGATTGCTAAAGATAGAGTTGTCTTCACCTCACCTCTGATACCATGTAAATTTTTGTAGATGTTCTATGCTTGGAGCAACTTTACTTCTTTCACAGCAATCATACAAATAGATAAGTAAAATGCAGATAGAACATATAAGTGGATCTTATAGAAGACAAATCAGAAACAGGAAAAATGTGATGGTTCGTTACGGCGGTCAACAGGATGCTTCAACCAGCAAAGTCTCCTTGGTCAGCCAACCCAGCATGTGTCACAACAGTCCTCCAATCAGCAAACGAGTCAACCCAAGTCAACTCCAAAAAGTCAACGTTGTCCTGAAAAAGTCAACGCAGGGCAGCAAGCTAAAAGTCAACACAGCAGCAAATTGGTCAACCCTTTGACCTCGATTTCTGTGCCAAGTAGTACGGCCTTCCAAAATCGAACTTCCCACAAGTTTTCAGCTTGATTGGACCATGCGTTGACCAAAGTCAACGCTGGTCAAACTTTCTGCAAAACCCTAACTGCAGAAAAACGTCCTTCAACTCAGCCGTACTGTTTTGTCCCTCTTCTCCTTCACACGTGTGGCTGAACTCGTCCTCCAAGAAGCTCGTTCTAAATCAGATGAGAGAAGTTGTTGTGAGTTGTGTTGTGATGAAATGCTCTCCAACTTTGCCTGTATTTATATCCATCATTGGGGCGTGTGACACATCTGCTGGGGGCGTGCAACCTTAAGGCCGACCTGCACATATAATTTATTAAGAATAATAAATTCAAAATAAATGTTCTGCTCATCGGATTAAGACATATTATATATGGATTTTACACCTCTCCGTAAGAGGATTCCAACAAAAATATTAGCCTCTTAATCTGAGCATCATAACATGGAGTTTGGACCTAGTTGTCCAAATTTAATAGCTTCCCATCAATCTTCTAGAAGTATTTTTGCAAGAAAAAGTCATGATTACTCATTCATGAACAAGATGAAGTGCTTCAATTGCCATAACATTGGATATATAGCATGTGAGTGTAACTTGACTTGGGTCCCTAAAACCATGACAACCAAGCCAGAGAAGAAAGCTACACAAGTATGGAGAAGGAAGAAAATTGGGTCCAAAAGTCTCTTGAACACTCCAGCCAACAACGCATGTTGTTGACTTGATGAAATCATCCTTGATATCCCAAGTATTTGATGGTGAAACCCTGCCAAAATGAGACCATACAGTTAGGGGGAGATTTGTGATTCTTGAGCTTATGATTCTTAAGCATTCTTGTAGAAGCTATTCGTGAATGGGCCCCTATGAAATCCTTGATGAGTCACACATGGACAATCATCCTTTGATAGATCATCTCTCGGGACCTGGATTAAGTCTTTAGACCTATGTTATCTTTTTCCACAGTGATTGTGTCCACTGTAACGTACTTCAGTGTTGTGGATTATCTTTATAGCAGAACAGTGGCTTTAAGCATTGAAGGATTAAGGAGTGTCACCTATTACATTCATTTGAAGAGGCTCGGTCCTAAACCTGGATTAGGCATTGTTTGGAGCAAAGCGTTGAGAAGTAATTGGAGAAAGCATTGGGCAATGAAGCAATTGGTAGTGTGGACAGTCACATTGCTTTGAACATCATCACTCAGGTTGAACCTACAGTAAACAGTCGTGACACCTTGAGGCCTCATTTGGCAGCAGAAATTGAAGGTACGTCTGTGACAATTACCTTGACCAGACCACTGAAGAATTTTTGGGTAGTCCCTCCAGGGCAACTCTAGGGCTTTAGAAGCAGAATTGAGGGTTTCTAGGGTCAGATATGGGCTGAGTCCTGTAAATCCCGTTTGAGTGTGTGGATCAGTCAGATATTTGGCACTAGATCTTCAAGTTTGCTACAAATTTTATATCTTTTATTCTTTGTCGGGTTTTCCAAGGTTGGAACCCAGATTTGTTGTACTCATAACTACTTAATAATAAAACCCTCATATCTGTTGAACCGGTTTTCTCGCTTTGGGTCTTTCTAGGGACTTATGTCCAAAAATCCATGTGTCACTTTGTTGCATGAGTGAATTATTCAATAAATGATCTGCATGTTTAGGTCGTAGTTGTGTTTATTTTCGGTATTTTCTGAATCTAATTTCTGAAAATAACTTGTATAAATAGAATAAAGTAGGAGGAAATAAACCATTACACTGCAGTAGAATTTTCACATGGTATCAGAGCAATAGCAGATCAAGCTGAATCTCCAGCAAATCGGCTGAAGAAATATTTTTTCTGCAAGGTGGCAGAAGAAGCAGCAGATCCGGAAAGGGCATCTTGACAACAAGAAGACGCAGATCCAGAAGAAGACACCGCTGAAGCTGCAGAAGGCCTTTGGGCTTACGCAGACCCTTCCTAGGGCAGCGTAAGGATTGCGTCACCTACTATGGGGTTACACAGTCTGTTATCTCTCCAATAATTCTCAAGGGTTGTGTATATTTTGGTTTAAAGAATATTAGAGGTAACCACAAACCTACTTTTAAGCCTTAGGATCTAGTCTTCCTAATGCACTGAGAGGGCTCTCTCTATATGATTTATCTTTGTTGATTTTAGTTGATTTTAGGCTCGTTATGTAGGATAACTTGGGATTTTGATTTTGGATTTGGTTTGGTGGTGGAATCACTAGTTTAGATGGATAGATGTAGGTCTGAATTCCATTGGGCAATTGGAGTCAAAGTGTCAAGCAGTCGGAGCAGAATCAAGGTTCTAAAGAGAAGTGTTCACAAGGAAAGATAGCTTAGTTACTTCAGATCCTTAGGTTGATGCTGAAAATGGTTTCAATCAGGATGAGAGAGCAATTAAAGATTCTCAGATTCGGATAATGAGTGAAAAGACAGAGGTCAATAGAAACTAGGGAGCAATTAAGAATTCCCTAATCTAGATATTAGTAGAAAACATGAAAATGGCATAATAGTTCAAGACAGAGTGCTTTTAAACATATTCTGAAATAACATTCCTGTTATACATTTAGATTTAGAAAAACATCAAGTATTGTGAAAACTTCAGATAAAAACAAAGAACATTTGAGAATACTTCACTGAAGTGGCCCAACATATGAATCCTGTAATATAATCTCTTTATTGCTCAATCCAGTCTATTGATTTGAAAATGGTACAAAGAACCCTTAGGTTTCAGCTCAGTACAACTATAGAAATGTTTAGCAATTCATCCACACTCACTACTTCGAGTTGTGAAGTATTTATACAAAAAACTCTTACAAAATATCCTAAAACAAACTTAGGAGTTTTTCAAGGAAAAACAAATATCTTCATGCAAGAAGATAGAGGTAGCTATCTAACTAATGCAAGTTGTCCCTGCTTTTATTGAATTTATTGTTTTGTTGTCTTTGATCTTTTGTCGATTTGCCCCCGGCTGTTTGTTCAACGCTGGATGTCTGTTAGGTAGTTGAGTGTCCTTTACGTTGGCAGCTTTCACTCTGATTTGTAATTTATGTATGACTTTAACGTTTGACTTTCACTTGATACACTTTAACTCTGATACTCTTTGACTATAACTGCTTTGTTACTGCTTTAACTTTCATTGTTACTGTTGTTCTTTTCATAGTAAATCAGTCAATTTCTCACAAAATTATGCCTCTGGTAATTTGATCTTTATCATCCTTCTGAATACTTCATCTGCCTTTATGTATTTTGAGAATGTAGGCTTGTTAATGAATAGGTGTTTTACCTCATGTTGCAGGTAAAAAATATTTTCAAAACTCTTGTAGAGAACTTTCCCTGTTGGAATTCCTTGTCAAGAAGGAAGGTTGGCTTGATCCTTGGCTACTTATCTCATTTTCTTATCATAATCCTCTTGTTTCATCAATTTCTCATGAATAACCAAAGGATTTGGCAGATCTTTCTGCCTCAAAGTATCAAACTTCATCATGAACCTGGTTATGGCTATTTGCATGTTTTGGCATTTTTCTTCAAGTTGAATCATTAAATTTCTTTTTTAGAAATTACCTTCCTAACTTCTAGGATTGTTTCTATCCTGTCACTAATTCCAATTTCCTCTAACTCTTGCTTACCAAGTTCTTCTCTGATTTTCTGGATGGCTTCACCTGCTGCTTTGATGAGATCTTTTTGTTCATAAATAACCTGGATTGATTGCCAAATATCATTGACAGATTCAATAATATTGGCCCATAGCTACTACTTGGCTTGTGCCATTGGTTCTTTCAGTGTTGGATCTTTCTCTAATTTCTGCAATTTCTCTGTCAATCTGTTTGTTTTCTGTACTTCATTTTTATGCATGATCTGTGCTAGTTTCTTCTCATCCTCCAGACTTTTCAGCTGTTCTTTAAGTCTGTTGATTTCATTGGTTTGGATGGACATTTCCTGCATTGCTTTAACTAACTTACTTGCTTCATCATTTGGTTGTACTGTTGATGTAGATGACTCTGTTGCTAAAGTAGTAATTGATGTGACAGGAAGTGTTGAAGCCATTGGAACTGAAGGGGCCAATGGTTCTGCTAGAAGGAACAACAATAGTGACTATGGGAATAACAGTGACTAGGACTGCTTCTGAGTTGGCCTTTTTCTCCTGCACTAGCTTATCCATTTCATTTTCCATTTCTTTTAACTAGGTCGTTAACTGAAAAATGAGATTCATCATCTCATCTTTTTGGTTTGCATCCTGTAATACTTCCTTTGCCTAAGGATGTTCAGTAGGAGGCAATTTGAGTTGATTCTTTAATGCAGCAATGTCTGCATTTTTCTTCTTTATCAGTTCATCTGCAACTTTGACATTTGTTGGATCATATCCTACTTCAATAATCAAATCTTCCAGTCATTTGATTCTGTTATCCTTAGCTTGTGAAGATGCCTTTTCTAATTTGAGCTTATCTCTGATGTTCCCTAGAGTGTTTTGGAGCTTCTGTACACTCATGGATTTATTTGTCATTGTAGAATACAGCATTTCACCAACTTGTTTGTGAAATTCTATTTGGTCAATTGGATGAAGATTTGATGTTTGAACTTCATATGATGTCTTTTTATAATCTGCTGATGATTTAGGATGCTTCACTGTAGGCTATCGGAAGGTCGTCTTCATCTTACTGGTCATGTAATCAAATGCAGAAAGTAACCTACTCTGATCACTTGGTGACTGCTTCCAATATTGGTTATATGTATCAGCTTTTAATGTCTCATTTCTTAGCTCGATTTCTTTATATTTTTGCATGATATCCTGCTCTTTCTCTGTTGGTTTGATGGATGAAGAGACTTCAATACTGTGTTGTTTCTGAATAATATGAGTTTTGGATACTGAAGGCTGATGAGTTTCTTCAGAAACTGCAGGAGGTGCGCTATCCTTCACCACTGTATCTGTGTCAATTACTTCAATTGTTCCCACTTCCTCGTTTACAGGATTTAATTTTGGCTTCTCCCTGTACATCATTTTGAATTTTGTTTCAGTGGTAGTTTCTGCAGTGTATGATCCTTCTTCTCTGACTCTTTTTGAGTTCCTATCTTGTGGGGCTGGAGTTTGCAAGATTTGACTAGTATCACCTTGCTTATCTGCCTCTTTCAAAGTGTTCTCCAACCATTCAGGCTAACTAGAGTACTTCTCTATGTCTGGCTTGGACTCATGTACATAAGGAGTTCGTTTACATTTAACTCTCAATTTGCTTATTACTCCTAAAGGATCATAGTACCATTGAAAACTCTGCCAGAATTTAAACTCCTGCAAATACTTTTCTACATGTGGACCAGCATCTCTACTGTTACAAATAAAAGGACCAATCTAACTTTTTATTTTAAATTGTGTTCTCTTTTTCGCTGCCAAGAAATTTATTGCATCAGAATTAAGGATCTGTCTGATATATTCAAGGGCAAATAACCTCATTGGGAGGTATTTGGGCAGCTTATATGGAAAAAGATTAGATCCATATACCCTAATCTCTGTATGGTTCTGATAGAGTTACCAATCTCATGTCCTACTGTGCCCTGACAATTGTAGGATCTTTTTAATCTCATCACTAACTCTTGGTTGACTGTTGTTGTTCAGCATGTTGACCATTGGATGGATGAAAGAGTCAATGAAATATGTGTATGTGATTTGTGTTGAATCCTTCCTGAGTAAGGAAGTCCAAAATATTACTGACTGTGGATTACCTTCAACATCAAGTTTTTGAAGGTTGATGGCAAATTTTTCAGACTGGAAATATAGAAACATGTGGAACAGGACTGATGAATACTTGAAAACACCTTCTTCAGGCATTTTAACAATTTGTTCATGCACTGTGTCAACAAGGTACTGAGGAAAATTGAAAATGGTAGCAGGAGGTTGACCAGGTGTGAAAGTAGACAAGAAACCTAATACTGAAGCATCAACATGCCCATCTGTGCAATAACCCAGAATAAAAGACAGCATGTTAATGATATGTTTGGTTCTTTCAGAAAATATTGCAGATGGGTAAGGAGGATTGGTCTTGGGAGTCTCTACAGATGAAGGAATGAATGTCTGAAATATCTAAAACCTCTTGGGGAAGTCCAGATTCAGGTATAACTGTGTAAGGGCCTCAATAGACAAATGAGTTTCATCTGGTCTAGGTTGGATCTACAGCATTTAGTTAATTGACTCTGCTGTGATAGTGAACAGAATTTCTTTTCCAGTGGTTAAAATGGCTCTTTGGTCAGGGAAATAACAATTTTGACAGAGTTTAATCACTTCTAAGCACTGTAAAGTCTGTGGGACAACATACTTTGGCAAATTAGACTCCCAAATGAAAACTTCATCAGCTTGGTCAATGGATTTGTCATGGCTCTAGCAGTGGAGCTCAAGAAGATTAAACTCAGTGACAGGGTCACTAATTTTAAAGTCTCTATCTGCTAAGAGGGTATGCTCTACATCCACAACTAGAGGTTGCAGGGGATTGACAGATACAATGCTTTGAAAAGCCATATTTTTGTTAATTTTTATCAATTGATTACTTTCTGAATGAAAAAATAGACTCTGCCCTCTTTAAAATGCTGTGAAAGATTTTTACAGTGTGCAGAAGGGTTTAAGAGGCAATAGGGGCTTTTCTATGGTCTGCAAAGGTTTAAACTGGTTCAATTGATCAAATAATATTGTCTGTGATCAAAAACAATCTCAAGCCTTGGAAAATCTATTAAAATATGCCTAGGGTCTGCAGAAAAAGGATAGGGAAGCAACAGGGGTTTCTTTTCGTCCGCAAAGGCTCCTAAACTGATTCAATTACTTGTTACTTTCTTTTTAGATTAACTACAAGTCTTTGCTCTAAGGAATACCTGGATAAAATGAAGATTTTAAGTTTGCAGAAGGGGTTCTGAAGTTGCGGAAGCTTTCTGAGGCTTCACTAGTCTTTATAGTGCTTCAGATGGATTCTGCAGTGTCTTCGGCAACAAATTTGTTGAATTCTGGTTGAAAAAGGCTTGATTACAGGTTGGCAGAGTAATCTTTGGCTCGGAAATAGGTCGGCAATGCTGTAGTCATGCACAATGTAACAGAAAATGGTGAAAAGGCTTGCAAAGGGCGGCTAATATGCGTTTTAATCAACATTAATTAAACATAAATGCGCGGGTTAAATTCAAAGTGCAGGATGGTATTGATAACAGTCAGGAGAAACTGCTTAGTGGTTTTCGCATCGACTAAAGTGGTTGGGAGGTAAATTTTTTGAGGATGCGATCGAATGGAACACTGCCACGTAGCCAGGAGCGGGAACGTGAAAACCATTCATTTCGCAAGGTCAGAGAGGATGCTAACGATCGGGCAATAGGATGTGCGAAAGAGGCTATTGGTCGTTGGATTTGATCAATCAAGATCTGACGGTTGGGCGAATGCGATGGATCCGTCATGATTTGATAGGTGAGCGGCCCGGGTTTAAAGTCAATGCGGGTTTATGCAATATATGCAAAGGGTTTATATTGCATGGGGTCGAGACTTTATAATAGGCAGGGTTTAATACATAGTGGGCCCAGAAATATATATTGGCGGGGAATTCAAACTATGTATTAAATTAATCATAATGGTTGGGAAATATATATAAAGGAGAATTAATACAATATGGGATTAATGTATATATAAGGGATTTCATACATATGGGTTAGGTTTAAACTAGTGTTAAAATCAAATATGATGCGGGAGATAAAATACATTAAGATTTTAATGTAAAAAGTGATATCGGGAAGAAGTTTTCAATGTGGGCTCGACAATATCATTTTAACTATTAAAACTTAGGATAAGGGGGTTTTAGTGGGTTTTTTGAATAAAGAGAAATTAGTAAAGTGATTTTACTTTTCCCAAGGAAAATATTGCATTTAAACTAAGGAAAAGGGGTTTGTTGTAGGGAAAATGAGTGAAGTAAGGGAAAAGGGTTAAAATATAGGAGAAAGGGTATTTTTACAAGGGGGATGATTTTGAAAGGAAGTTAGTAATATGAAATGACCAAATATCTACTATCCATGCCTTGTGAAAACTGCTTTTGCCTACCCATCAGCTACCCTAACATTTTTTTTCCATTTCTTTGGGTGCATTTGAGCTTGCAGACCATTATTCATTTTTCTTTTAATAACAAACTATCTAATTTTAACTTTATTACTTCCAAGGGCTCAGATTAAATTGTTGAGCTCCTTATTATTCTCTGCCTAACTACTAATTTGCCAAGATTAAACAGTTTGGCTAGACCTTTATTCTCTATCTATTAGCATTGAAATTTAAAACATGAAAGATCAAGATTAAGCAGCTTGACCTTCATGGTTTGTGGTATTTTTGACAAGTTGTACACAATCTTATTTTGCAAAGAAAAGTAAAAAGTAGTGGCATTTGAATTTTTTCTCTTTTTTTGTTGGGGTTCATTTTCTATATTCTTTTTGATCTTTTTTCTTTCAGTCCTTTGATTTTTCTTTTAGGACTTTTACCCTCTTTACATTTTTTATTTTTAATATGGGAAAACAATTTTGCACAAAGCAGAGTATGTATATATTACAAGACTAATTATAGTCAATTCAAAATTATGAATCCTATTATTATAGGACCCTAACACAGTCCACTTCTGAGCCATGATGGGACTGTGTTGGGCCAGCCAGGAGGACGTTGTCCAGTCACTTCTCTTTTTGCAGAAGAATTCAACCAAGTTTTGGAAGCAGTGCTTCAGATCTTCAGCAGTGCTGGTGGGGTAGAGATTTTGCAGGTGCAGAATTGTGCCTAGCTAAGGCAACAAAGGCGGGAGGAAGACAGGCATTCAGCAAATTTGAGCCAAACAGGTCTGAGATTCGATCAGGAGGATCGGAAAATACTGTCCATTTGAGTTTTAGTGGAAGATTTCCAAGAGGGAAGTCAGTTTGCAGAAAGAAGCAGTTACTAGAGGGTTTCTAGGCACCAAGAAACCTAGATCCAGAGGGAGAAGTATTGTTTGCTTCAGATCTGAGCAAAGATGGCCCCATATGGATTGAGGGATCAAGATAGATTGGATGGCATGTACAAATATGTTATCTAGGAGACCAGAATCCTCTCAGTTCTGGATCAGTATGGTCTCAAAGATCATGCAGAGAAGACACTTGTTGTACCAACCGACACAGATCCACTCAAGAAGTATGAAGAAAATCAAGCACAGACGAAGAGGTTGATCATAGACGGAGTCAAGGATCACGTGATTCCTCATGTGACTCGTAAGAATACAGCACATGACATGTGGTTAGCTTTGGAAGTGAGTACCAAGGAGGTTCTGTGCAAAGAAGAATGCTTCTTGAAAATCAAATGTGGATGTTCCAAACAATGAAGGGTGAAGAGATTGATCCATTCCTCTTCAGACTTCAAGCTATCTGTGACCAGTTGTTTGGCATGGGTGGTAATCCAGATGAAGGGCTCCTAGTGAGGACAGCCCTGAATGTTGTCTCTGAAGAATGGGAAATGTTTGTCCAGAGCATCCTGGGAAGGGCAGCGTTACCATCATGGGCAGATATGTGGGCTATTCTCCGCCAAGAGGAGATCAAGAGGATCACCAAGAAGCAATCCAACAGTGGAGGAAGTGGATCAGCCAGAGTGAAGAAAGAAGAAGAGGAGGATGCAGCCCTTGCATCAAGGAAAAAGAAGCTAGGGAAGAAGAAGAAGGACCTCTCCAAGGTCCGGTGCTTTAACTGTGGTGATCTTGGTCATTTCGCCAGCAGTTGTCCTAAGAAGAAGGACAAAGGAGCTTATGATTCCAAGGCTGCAGCAGCAAATGACGATGGCTCTGATGATAATGCAGCCATGAGTGCTCATGCACCTCGAGAGAAGAGGTGGGGTGACATGGATATATAGAGTATCCAGATTGAGTGGCGGGAACCTTGAGTCAGCCCTACTCTTGGATCACATACGAGCTACGAGAGCCTTAAGACTGTAGCGGGATGAGTTGAGAGATGGTTGCAGATGACCACATTGAAGAGCAAGAGGGAGTTGTAGAGCTGAAGAGGGAGTAGCGTGAAGCAAAGGCAGGAGCAGCGTGCAGGTAGCGGCACAGAGAGGCTGATGGGACTCAGCAGCACAGAGTTGTTGGGCTCACGCAGTGGAGTGTTGCAGCATGACAGTGTCTCCAAGGGGACAGTATGATTGTTAATTTCTGCTTATGTTCTATGTCATTTCAGATTAGGGCACAATACTGAAGAAGATAGAACATACTAATAGATCGATAGAAGACAAGCCAAAACAGAGATGATAGATGGTGGCGTTACGGCGATCAGCAGGATACTTCTACTAGCAAAGTCTCCAATAGGTCATTCAGCCAAGCGTGTCACTCATCACCCAGAACAACCCAAACAAAGAACAGTCCATATATATCACAGCTCCAATGCTATCCAGAGAGAGAGAATTCCTCCACATCAATGTGTGTCAAATGAACTCTAAGTCTCTCCAATATATAGGAATCTTTGGGGGTGTGTGACACGTCCTTTAAGACATTTAAGTCTATATTTTATTCTAGGCCGACCTAGCACATAAGTGGAATAAATTCAAAGTATATGTTCTGCTCATCCGATCAAGATGATCTTTAGATCAATCTTACACCTCTCCGAAAGAGGAATCCAATAAAAATATTGGGATCGTCATTTGAGCAGCACAACCCGGAGTTTGGACCTAGTTGTCCAATTTTAACACTCCCTCTCAACTAGGGAGAACTTCGTCCACAAGTGCAATCCAAACATCGTGCGTCATCCCGCCGTAACTTGCTTTGCTGGCCTCTTTATTTCAGAACATAAGTGGGTTAGTCACAAAGACATCATACCCGGCTGACAGATTCAGCCCAGAGGTCCGAAACCTCTATAGGACTCACAAAGAGTCCATACCAACCCAAAGTTGGTTTATATGACCCGAAGTCAGTAGGAGGTCCGAAACCTCACTTGGACTCAAGAGAGTCATATACACTAACCCGAAGTTAGTCTCATTGACCCGAAGTCAATTGGAGGTCCGAAACCTCGCTAGACTTGATCCCAGATCAAGTGGTTGGACCGTGCCATCCTAGATAGAGAGTACGGCAATTTCTGATGCGTCCATCAGTCTTTGCTACTAGTTTCTAGCCTTTCCCATCTCATTGGCCAAATGAGAGGTACTTCCCATGAGCCCTGAACTCAATGGGTAGGATGCATACGGGGCATAGATAATGAGAGGTAAACCAACTCAATAATCACAATGGTGGGGTCCAAGCACACCAACAAGGTTTGGCAAGCCTAGCCTTGTGGTTGCTCATAGCTCCGAGAAGCTGTCCCCAAAGCCCCCCAGAGCTCCCAGAGCTCATCGTCCAACAGGACCCTAAGAATAGGGTCGTTCCACGATACCAAGATTCTCACGAAAGGTTTTGAACATGACCTTCCCCAAGGGCACTGTGAGAATATCTGCGACCTGCTCATCAGTTCCTATATGATCGAGCCTTACGGCGCCTCGCTATACCATATCCCAGATAAAGTGGTATCAGCCATCAACATGCTTGGATCAATCGTGGAACCCGAGATTCTATGACAAATGAATCCCCCTTTGGTTATCACAAAGGATAACGGTGGCATCTAGCACATGCTCGAACAGCTCACAGAAGAGCTTTCGCAACCAAGTGACTTCACAACAGGCCATTCATGTTACAATGTATTCGGCCTCGGCGGTGATCAAGGCTACCGACTTTAGATTCTTGCCCGAAGCAGATCTACATGTGAAGTAGCATCCAGATGTGCTCTTGCGATCCACCACACTGCCAGCTCAATCAGCATCAGTATATCCATGGAGTGTCATACTCCCGGCAGTGTATCTCAGCCCATGGTCTATCGTGCCTCAGAGATATCTCAAGAGTTTCTTGGCACCAACCCAGTGAATGTTATGATCAACCCTGTGTTGACTCAAAGTGTTCACTGCACAACATACGTTCGAACAGGTGTTCATTAAGAACATTAGGGTCCCTATGAGTTGACGATACTTAGTAGGACGGGCCCAGCAACGCTGCTACTCAACTTCTTAAAGTTGAGTTCCATGGACTTACAGTCCATCATACCAGAAACTTCATAATGTATTTTCCTTGAGAAAGGAAAATCTCGCCAGGTCTCTGCTAGACCTTCAGGCCTAGACATTCGTCCTAGGTCCTTCATCTCGAACTCAGCAGCGAGCTCCCTCTTGCACTGATGGATGAGAGGGTCAGCACCTGTCAGGAAGAGGTCATCCACATACAGCACCAGAATGAGAGGTTTTCCCTTGACAACCTTGAAGTAAAGGTTCGGATCAGCATTACTTCGAGTGAAGCCCAGCTTCATCAAGTAGCTATCTATCCTCTCATACCAAGCCTTAGAGGCTTGCATCAACCCATAGAGGGCTTTCTTCTACATGCATGGGAGTCTTTATCCTGGACTTCGAACCCCAGAGGTTGCTCCTCATACACCTCTTCCTATATCGAACCATGCAGAAAAACAGTCTTCACATCCATCTGATGTAGACTCCATCCTTGCGTAGCAGCAAGGATAATAATAGATCACAGGTGCAATCATAATTAATGCCTTCTCAAGCAATACATCTTATCTTGTACTTTTCAGCACTCCCATCAGATCCATGCTTGATCTTATATAGCCATATTGAGGTGACAACAGTTTTGTCCTGCGATCTGGGGACCATATCCCAGACATCATCCTATATCGCATCCTACCATACTTGATACTTTATAGCTTCTTCACATGATCCAAGATCATATTGTACTCATGGCAGCTAGATACCTCTGGTATTTATATGGCTTCTTGGTTTTCCTTCGGAATTTCCCCCTCTGAAGCCATATGACCTTGAGCCATGAGGATCTTCTTTCGTTCAGAAAAGGTATCCGCTCAGGAGCATATACAGATATATTCTCCCTCTTAATGCCAGCTTCTCTTTTGAGAGAAGACATTTATGTCAAAAGAGGGCATCCCAGACACCAACTTGGAAAGGAGGACTTAATCTCCCACAGTCAAAGCCATCCAATAGACTTTGCTGATCATGATTCAAGATTCCAACAATGTGACAAAAAGCTGCAAAAACTTCTCAATTCACATTTTAAGTTTACCATAACGCTCCAATGTAAGACTGATACAGTCATATGCTTGCTGCTACATAGGTGTCTATCTATGTCACTGTCATACAGGGGGAACATATCAACAAGCCTCAGCTTGTGTTAGAAGTCCTTACAGCCACCACCTGTTATTCTGTGGGTAGCTTCTTCAAACAGCCTTCTAAGACTGCAGCTTACAAAACTAGGGATCCAATCTACCTTGGTTTATCCTGTACTTGGGGCATTGCACCCTGATTTGCTTCCAAATCTGCCCATTTCTGGTTATTTCAGCAGACTGCTCCTATGACTGTCAAAAAAAATTTCCTAGCTCAATGACTTACATCTATGCCCATTTCGTCAACAATCTGACCACTACATAGAATTGCCTCAAGGACTTCTGCAGTCATCCTTTAAAAACTTCCAGCTCTTGAACATGTGGTAAATGACACAGTATGCCATCTTCTAAATATCATTGTGGTCTTGCTTATGCACAGATCTAAGAATCATTGTGTTTGTGACCAACTTCAGCTTGGATCTGCGGCTGCAATCTACAGCGTTGTTCTTATTCACCACCTATAGGATCTTTGACCATTCTTACCCACGTATGAGCCTCCAAGGAGCTGGAACTCAAGATCAGAAAACTCAAACCAGGGACAATAATGCAGAATCTCGCAAACAAACACAACTGTTACAGCAAGTCCGAGACTTTTGTAGTGAATTATTCCAAGTCTTTGTACATAAAGATGACTCCTTCCAGACAGTTTTCTCAGAATGATTTGATTCACTACTGCCATCTGATATCAGACCCAGAAATTCTTATCAGGATTTGATCACTTTCCAAGTATATGCATAGAGTTTCAAATGATTTGAAGACACCTATGTATAGCTCACAACCACCGGCCTGAAAGAAATTTGCTGAGGATTTTCTTGGTCTCCATGATCTCCTTATAAATTAAAGAGTTCTCGACCTGTCATGTGAAGATTCCTCGATTTAGTTTTTCCAGCTTCACTTTTAGAGACAAAATCTACTTCATGATCTGTGCACTCCTGCATTGTAGAGGTCTCGTTTAAAAAGAGAACCTCTGCAGAAAAAAAACACCGAGTCTAGCACCAACCAAGTGCACAGACATATCAAGGTCACTATCATATAACTCACTGTTATATATATATCACAGTTCTTACATCAAGGTCACTGTTGTGGAACAAATTCACTGTATTGTGAAGGCCATTTTCATATAAGGCACTGTCATAACAAGTTTACTTGTCATGCATAGGGTCACTGTCATTTATATATTGATGTCACTGCTAAACTAAAAGTCACAGCCATATGAATTCGAGCCATATGATACGAGCCATAGAACATTATAGTAACAAATACATGCCACAGAGTATAGCGGTACAGACTATAGGGTATAGCGATGCCACTGTGCCTCAGAGTATGGTGATGCCACTGTGCCACTGTGCCTGAAGCTATACACTACTCGAAGTAGCCACGTACATTGTAATCACATGATTCGGCATAAACCCACAGATTGAAGAAAAACAAATTTTCTGAGCAGTGACGAATTTCGTTTCTCTCGTAAGCCAAATTTCCAGACATTCTTCAAGCTCAATTTATGGCACAAACGTGTAGATTCTCTGGTCATCTGCCATCATGGTTTCCGGCACGGAGCAGCGAACAAATCGATATGAACCCACATATTCACCTGTGTCCTTCTTCACATCTGTGGTTGAATGGTTGAAGAAGCAGTTTCCATTCAAGCGGGTCCAGTTAAGCTCCTATCGCAATAATATTCAACCGAGAGAATTTACAGGAACGCGGAAAAAAAACCGACAGAGGCTTATGACATGGTCCATTGTTCCATACATGCATACATGACCCCCGTGGCTTGAGAGATCCATGGCACTTCGTTTTGAACCCATGATATGTCCGCAAGTTCGGTCCCACATATGCATGCATTCCATTTGCGATGTATACGACATCATTTTTGGGATCGGGGTGCACGCTGGAGGATGCTTCGGACGGCATACAGCCTGACGGCACACCAAATTCAACGTAATATTAACTCCATAATGCACGTTAAAACCTCCGGAGGAGGATCTGTTTAGAATTGTGGGCAGGTCGATGAGTCGACAGTTCAAATCCCTCCGTCACTCATCTTCGGAGATCCAAAAAACAAGAGGGTTTCCTGAAATTGCTGAATCCTTTGTCGCCCTTTTCATGCTTACACAGCATCTCAATAACAGCAATCGTCCTTCTCCTGCGAAGCTGCGAACAGGATATTTTTCTACGGAGATGGTGTTTTCATTTATGAATATAACCATGATTTTTTATTTTTTTTTTTATGCATGCACTATCCATGCGTACGTTGCCATTTAGTGTCCACGCTATCATTTTTTGTGGTGGTATGGCCTGCGGCCTACCACACAGCCTTGCAGTAGATTACGGCAACAACCCTGACACACTGCCCTAGATTCTTGAAATAAGCTAGACGTTGTCTTCTCCTAGCTCCGATACCATGTTAATTTCTGCTTATGTTCTATGCCATTTCAGATTAGGGCACAATACTGAAGAAGATAGAACATACTAATAGATCGATAGAAGACAAGCCAAAACAGAGATGATAGATGGTGGCGTTACGGCGATCAGCAGGATGCTTCTACCAGCAAAGTCTCCAATAGGTCATTCAGCCAAGCGTGTCACTCATCACCCAAAACAACCCAAACAAAGAACAGTCCATATATATCACAGCTCCAATGCTATCCAGAGAGAGAGAATTCCTCCACATCAATGTGTGTGAAATGAACTCTAAGTCTCTCCAATATATAGGAATCTTTGGGGGTGTGTGACACGTCCTTTAAGACATTTAAGTCTATATTTTATTCTAGGCCGACCTAGCACATAAGTGGAATAAATTCAAAGTATATGTTCTGCTCATCCGATCGAGATGATCTTTAGATCAATCTTACACCTCTCCAAAAGAGGAATCCAATAAAAATATTGCGATCGTCATCTGAGCAGCACAACCTGGAGTTTGGACCCTAGTTGTCCAATTTTAACAATGATTTAGCATCCAGGAGGCTTTAGTTGTGAGGGGCAACTTGACTTATATGTCAAACAGTTGGGCAGAGTCTTTCAGTTGCTTACTTATCAGCAACTGAGTTGCAGTGCAGCAGTTAGCAATAGCAGTGCTATGGGCAGCACGATGCAACAATTTGAGAGGGAGTTGAAGTACAGATGTGGCAGTGTCATTGGCAGTGTCATTGGCAGCAGTGCAGTAGATGTAGGGCAGCAGGCCAAGCATCAACAGCACAGACCAAGTACTCAAGATCTTGTAATGCATGGTGTGATATATTGCTAGAGCACTTCTGATGCTAAGAGGGAGTGTTGAGATTTTGTGTATTTGGGTAGCATCAGTTGTGCTCTAGGTCCCAAATTTTGTCGAGGGACTAGAGTACACTTGATCTACAAGACCCAGAAATGGATTTGAGAAACTTCAAGTTGTGTTGAAGTTGTTCAAATAATTAATTATTTTTAATGGATTTTCTGAGTCTAACTTAGGAAAATAAAATAATTAAAGTGAATTAATTAACACATGTGCTGAAATTGTCTTCAGTCACATCGATCAAGCAGTCGTTTAAGAATGGAGCTTGGTCGCTCTGTATTTTAGGGTTGGGTTGAAGGAATATGACTTGGAAAGGAATTTCCCAATCCCTAAAATCCTTATAGAACTTGGATTCCTGAGTTGCCCTTGATGAATTGTCTTTGATAAGAAATGGGACCACATGAGGCCAAGTGGACCCAACCCAAGTTAAAGGGATGGAGTCTAGCAACCGATGATATCGTTAACCTGACCAAGGAAAGGGGAAAGGATCAAACAAGAAATTTCACCTAAAGATGTCAAATTGATCCTATGTGGTACTAGCCTTGGGAACACTAAGGAAAATTCTGATCTTAGACCTAGGGCTTCGGATATCTCGAAATCTCGCCGTCGGAATCTCTTCAAATTCGGAGGAGACCTTGAGGACACACCAGCGTAGTAGGGCCTATGAGATCGAAATTTTTTTAAGGCTAGTTTGTCGGGAAATTGATGCCCTAGGTGGCCTAGCGTGGCTAGACCTAGAAGAGGGAGGAAAAGGTGAAAGAATATGGTTTAAATGACCACCCTTTGATGGATCAATGTCTAATTCCTCTTGGGGATATGGAGTCAAGGACAATTATGAAGATGGACTTCGTTTCTTGTTCAAGGAGGCTCTCAAAGTTGACTTCCTCCAATGTTAATGGCAAGAGAAGAAGAGTGACCTTAAAAGCATTTATACTTCGTTGCAAATAGAAGAGGATTATTGAGATAACTTGATCTCTAGGACAATTCATTCATCAAACATGGCCCATACATAGAGATAAGCTAAATAGAAACATAATTCCACATTGATGTCGTAAATGCATGCAACAATTAGCCCCAAAATAGACAAAATCTCATAACCAATGTATGCAACAAAATGAAAGAAAATAGCGTTAAAATTGCACTTACATGTAAGAGAATATATCCAACCAGCAACACATTTGCAATGTAAGAAGCTCCAAGATAAGAAGAACCAAATCCATACATCAAAATTCATCCATTATCCAAAAATATCCACCAAGGAAAAAGTACGAAGTTCTCTAAGGAGAGAATGATCCAAATCCAAGTGATGATCCAAAATGAATCCATCCAACTCCTATTTATACACTCATTAGGAGTTTGAATTACCTAATGGGCCTACATTAGCACCTAAAAATAAAATAATATGCAAATTAACTAAATTTTGGTGACAAGAACACCAAACTAGCTCACAAATAAAATAATAAGCCTCTCAAGAGGTCAAATAATAATTTATGCATGTCGTAGGGCCCTCCAAGAGGCCTGATGAAGTCCATATGTGCCATAACGATAAACAGGATCCTCAAAAGTGATGGACAAGTGGGTGGCCCCTTGTTCTCCAAACAATAGACCTGTGGTTCTCCCATTGGGTGTGGGGGCACACCAATGATCTCATGGGTCTCCATATGAGTCGAAGATGCCTGTAGACCATTTGTATGGGTTTAGATGATGGAATGAATGTTGCCATGTCATTGTACAAGTCCTAGAACACCTGCCAAGTGTGTGGGGCCAGCTGGGCATACTGTACCAAATACATCTTCCTCGTCCAAAAGATGGATCTCTAGCAATCTCTGAACATCTCTGGGGATCCATGGAGTGTTGTCTATTGTTGTGGAGGCCCATGGCTCTCTACACAAACCTTATACGTGCCAATGTAGCCCTCTGGAGGGTTAGGACCCCGTATAGAGATACCAAACACAAATGGACACAATCTGCAATCCTGCATAAGATCCAATGTGTCCCCTAGCCTTCCAGTACAACAATTCATTAGAGTAATCGGGTAAAGAGCTTACAAACCATGGACAACAAGTGGACACTTCATAATGGCATGCCCTTCCAAGTGGGTTTTGGCATGTACTAATGTCTCCAAGCTCCAAAGGGGGATAGCCAAGTACTTTATTAGGTGGTTTCATGTGATAAAGAGGTGAAATGGAATAGGGAATGATAGGGGCAATCCTGGGCCACCTATCGGGGCACAAGGGTAGCTAGAGAAAGGGAAGCCCACATCTGGGTATGTAATGTGTAGGAGGGAGCAATTGTGGTACACGAGGTGCCAGCCTTGATTTTTCCACCCTTCTTTATATGTCTTTTTCCTTTTATGATTTTTTTTACTAATTACTCGGGGCTCAAAGGATAAGAGCATGATGTGGAAGATATAGCAGTTATTACCCCATTTTTGGTAGAACGGTTCATTTCCCTCCAGGGACTGAGACAATCATGGGTTCCTGAATGATAAAGGAGGCTCATCTAGGGCCTATGGAACTAGGGTGATGGCCATGGGTATGGGGTAGAGCTCATGCAGTTTTCCCACGTGCTAATTAGGTTTGTCCCAACGATCTTTTGCATCTTGTGGTACAGTTTCCTGTTGAATGTGGCCATTTATGCTTTTACTTTTCTTTTCAGCTGCTTCAACCTCCGGGGCATCATTCCAAGCCTAAACCAAGGTGACGGCAAGGGAATGGGGAGGTTAACCCTATGTAGACCTAGTGAGGAAATGTGGACCCACGTGGGAGAGATAATGAACGGGGGTATAGTGAATGGAAGGCGAGTGGTATATGTGGATAAGGGAAGGGGACCACGCAACCAAAGTCGGGGTTTCCCAAGTAGTACCACCCTAAAACCAAATGGTCAGTAAAGGAGATCCCATGGGACTAAAATACAAAGGTAACATCCAAAATAGGTCAAGGGAACAGAAGCACAAACTAAGTCCACTCTTTTCGCCGAATCCCCACATCAATCCATGCCCAGAAGTGTCCATGATAAGTAAACCCAATACTCAATTACCAAATGACAAGACATACCTTTAGGTTTGGGAGGCCCACCTTCAAACACAATATCAATACAGATGGATGAAGGACCACATGGCTACCTCAGGTGGCGAAGAAATGGCACAACGAGCTAATTGAGGGCTACAAGGAGGGGCTATTGGCTGCCAGCTGAGGTCCATCATGGAGCAAAAATTTCTCCTAGGGATATCACCCACGAAGTGGTAGGTAACAAGCATCATTACAAACTTATGTTATATTGTGCTTAAAGCAATATTGATCACAAATTTCATTTGTTCTCTCTCTATTTGAAGCACATTGCTATCAATATATCTCTTTGGATACATTCATTAACATTTAGGCATTTCACTTGAATATTAAAAAAGCTTGCATTTTTAAAACTACCTCCAAGCATAAGTTTGGTTAAACAGACATTTTAGGACAAATCCTTTTTTTATTTTCTTTCACTTGTGTATGGAGTAAGGTTAAAACATGTGACCTCACAGTTCTCTTGTGGTTGAGCACTTGTAGGAACGAAGGCATATGGATCACAAAGATCTTGGGAAGGGTATCGTTAACGAAGGGTATCGTTAACTCACCCCAATCTTTACCTTGTTGTAAGAAATTATAGGAAGATTTTTCACCATAGATTAGGCATTTAAATAAAATCAACCAATCTAACTTGCATTTCACATAGTTGAATTTGGCATCATCTCATTGTGCATCAATTTGATTTGTGAGCATTCTATCTTACTTGTAATATTATTGTACTTTTTATCTAAACTTTTGCTCATGGATATTCGGTTATTTTATTTGAGCATTTCTTTCAAAGTACAAGTTTCATTTATTTTTTGCAAGTTTGATCTTACTACTCATTATTTCAATATCTCTTGTACTAACATTTGTCTTGCAACATTGCTTACCATTGTGAATTTAAGTGTTATTTCCATTTTTGCAAGTATATAATCTTTACTTGAGCATTGTTTATAAGGCACTGGTTTTTCATCTTTACTTTTGTTGAATGTCATATTGATTTTAATCGAATTTATCTTTTACATTGCTCATTAAATCTTGTACTTGTTAATTTTAAATCACTTTGCATTTTGGAAGTGATAGCCTTGCCCATAGACTCCTAGAACTTGTTATTGGGTCCACCCGCCTTGGATTTAGCTAGGAGAGTGCCTAGACGGAAAGAGTTGGGCTTAGGTGACAACCCCTTCTCTATTCTTTGCCACCAAGGCCACACCTAGTGGGGTTAAGGATTTTTCCCACATTAACTTAGGTGTGTAAGCTAGACAGCATCAGGTCGGTCTTGTTTGCTGCCTCTAAGTCCAAAGCTCATTCAATCACAAGTCTTCTTGTCCCAAGCTTTGTTCTTTCAATCTTTACATTTATTGCCACAGCCTTGGCAGGCTTCATCATGTACCTACAATCCTTACTAGGAGGCCAAGGAAGAACAAATACAACCAAACAAGATATACAATGACAATAAGAAAAAAACATCAATAACGATTTAAAATAAGAGAGATAAAAGATACTTATCTTTTGAGAACATGACAACTCCCTCTTAATCGTAGCCTTCTAATGTCCAACTTGCAAATCAACCTCATCATCAAGATGCCATATCTTCTAGCAGCTAGGGTTTCTTCTTTCAAGCGGAAGCAATCAATTTATAAGCCCCTAGGCTTTCATCTACAACCCCTTTTGTCTTGTTAGGGTTTGTAATTTGTTTAGCTAGGGTTTTGACTCCAAACCCTAAATATTATTTTTAGTTTAGTCTAGGGTTTACAAACCCTAGATGTGTAACTTTCATCCTTGCATTCTTTTCCAACTTCACTATTTTCAACATCAACAATCCTAGGGTTTTACAAACCCAAAAACATTCCCAGAATCTGGTCAAGACATCCAGTCTTCCAAACCCTAGTTGTTGCAATCTCATCAAGTCTCATCCTTTCAGCAAGATATCAGAAAATGTATTATGCTCATAATTTGATCAACCTTCAGGCTTTGAAGAGGAATTTCCACCTCTTGATATGACTCAGCAATTTTGCACATACTCCCAAAGTACAAAGCTTGCAATGGTCTTTAGATCAAGAAATTCTTTTATAACAGCAGTATTTCCTTACGCAATATCACACGGCTCTTAAGCAAATGTGTAAGCTCTTAGTCCTTTGGTCTTTTAGGCTTGAAGAAATTTCCAGACCTTGTTCAATACTTGAGATTCCGAGGCAATGTTCTAACATCATTTGCAAATTAGCAACTTGCCATCCATTACTTAGATCAATATTCAAAGATTTGTCTTAGATTCTCCCTTTATCAAACTTCACTTTAGGATTACAATGAAATCCCTTTTCGAACATGTCTTACCCTTAAACTCATACCTCTCAAGCATCTCGATTAGACAATATTGCATACATGAAACACATACAATAACAGACAGGTCAGCTCCCAAGTCAATCAGGTCGTCTACCAATAAAGCATTTCGTCCTTCTATGTAAGACAGAAGAATCTTCTAAGTTGACAACAAACTTCTGATTTAAGGATTCGACTTCCTTCTGTAAACATGAATTCTAAGATCAATTCATGGAGATTTCATCCTAACAACTTGAGGCATCAGTCCTTTCTTTTAAACTTATCAAATCTTCTAGAGCATCAATCAAGTTATAAACGGGATCAAACAAGTTGTATAGATTGGGAGCAACCTTGTATCATTATCATGGTCACGCCATAGATCTAAATCCTCCACCACAGAGATAAGGCTCATATTTCTTTAGACTCTGGATCATCTAACATTTAATTGTAACTCAGATGCCATGGATTCAAACTTGAACCTTTAGTTTTGTTAGTGTCTATCAGTCCCCAGTGATCAAATGTACTCTTTCAATGTCATTTGATAGGGTCCTAGGTCAAATTGTTATAGTTTCAAATAAAATTTGAGCATGGGTCAGTGTCTAGGTATTATCACTGCTCCCTTCATTTTCAAAGTCATAAAATGCCATCATGGTCATGTCATCACTCCTTGTGATACGGCATCAAAAGAGTCTCTTGGTCATCAGATTGTAATCATGCATATTGCAAAGGGTCAAAGTTACAAATCATGGTTTTACATATGCATTTGGTGTCATCATTAGGTCAGGTCATCATAAGTCATGTAGGGAGTCATGCCATCACCTTAGTCACCATCAAGGGAGTTAGTAATTAGGGAAAAAGTGTTTAAAAAGATTTCAAAGGCACATTTCATCCCTCATGGAGATGTAACCTTGCCTAATAAAGTTATAAGTTGCAGTACACTATCTCATCACATCATTTCTCAAAAAAGGACATGTGCTGTCACACCATCACCAAAGCAAAATTCGACTTTCAAGCTATTAGAAGACAATCCAAGCATTCAAAAAACTCATTCATCTCTCTAAGAAGCTCTTCATCACCATTTACCTTCATCTCAACCATCAGAGCCTTCATTTTCCTCAGCGATCACTTTGTCTCCTAGTACGTTGAGCGTCTGCTGCACTTTTGTCCAGCGTTGCATTTTTGGCTTTTGGAGGGCAAGTCTGCTAATATTTTGTGTATTTGGGGTAGCATTAGTTGTGCTCTAGGTCACAAATTTTGTGGAGGGACTAGAGTACACTTGATCTACAAGACCCAGAAATGGATTTGAGAAATTTCAAGTTGTGTTGAAGTTATTCAAATAATTAATTATTTTTAATGGATTTCCTAAGTCTAACTTAGGAAAATAAAATAATTAAAGTGAATTAATTTCCACATGTGCTTAAATTGTCTTAAGTCACATGGATCAAGCAGTGTTTTAATTTCAGCCGTTGATGGATGATTTAATCTCGGCCATTGAAGTGTTCAACGAAAAAGTATAAGAGAAAGGCTTGAGGGTCAATTGAACACACACAATTTCTGTAGAACTGAGGAATAGATCTGGAATTCTAGGGCGGGTTTGCTAAGAATTTCCAGTGGAATTTCCTACAGTGAGGGGTAGTATTGGCTGAGGGAATGATCCGATTCCAAAAGCCAAGAGACAGCAAGAGGCAAGAGGAGCAGCCACAAGGACAGCGCAGAGAGGCTTCAGAGCCACGCAGGGTAGCAGGGACAGCGCAAAGGCAGCTAGGGCCACGTTGGGCTCACGTTGGCCAAGTAGAGGCAGCGCAGGGGCAGCGTAGACCCTCCTAGGGTGATGTAGGCCCTCCTAGAGCCACACAGAGGCTGACACGGTCCCTCCAGGGCAACGCTAAGGCTTCAGAAGCAGCGCTGAGAGTTTCTAGGGTCAAATCCGGGCTGAGTCCCGTAAATCCCGTTTGAGTGTGTGGATCAGTCAGATATTTGGCACTAGATCTTCATGTTAGCTGTAGATATTGTATCTTTTATTCTCTGTCGGGTTTTCCAAGGTTGGAGCCCAGATTTGTTGAACTCAAAACTACTTAATAATAAAACCCTCAAATATGTTGAACCGGTTTTTTCCCACTTTGGGTTTTTCCAGGGACTTATGTCCAAAAATCCATGTGTCACTTTGTTGCATGAGTAAATTATTCAGTAAATGATCTGCATGTGTAGGTTGTAGTTGTGTTTATTTTTGGTATTTTCTGAATCTAATTTCTGAAAATAACTTGTATAAATTAAATCAAGTAGGAGGAAATAAACCAATACACTGCAGTAGAATTTTCACATGGTATCAGAGCAATAGCAGATCAAACTGAATCTCCAGCGAATCGACTGAAGAAATATTTTTTCTACAGGGTGGCAGAAGAAGCAGCAGATCCAAAAAGGGCATCTTGACAACAGAAATACGCAGATCCAGAAGAAGACAGCGTTGAAGCTGCAGAAGGCCTCTAGGCTTACGCAGACCCTTCCCAGGGCAACGTAAGGACTGCGTCACCCAGTCTAGGGTTAGGCAGTCCACTTCTGAGCCACGCTGGGACTGCGCTGGGCCAACCAGGAGAACGTTCTCCAGTCACTTCTCTTGTTGCAGAAGAATTCAGCCAAGTTTTGGAAGCAGTGCTTCAGATCTTCAACAGTGCTGGTGGGGTAGAGATTCTGCAGGTGCAAAATTGTGCTAGCTAAGGCAACAAAGGCGGGAGGAAGACAGTCATTCAGCAGATCTGAGCCAAACAGGTCTGAGAATACTGTCCGTTTGAGTTTTGGTGGAAGATTTCCAAGAGGGAAGTCAGTTTGCAGAAAGAAGCAGTTACTAGAGGGTTTCTAGTCACCAAGAAATCAGATCCAAAGGGAGAAGTATTGTTTGCTTCAGATCTGAGCAAAGATGGCTCGATATGGATTGAGGGATCAAGATAGATTGGATCAAGAGGACCTTTCCCTTCAAGTGTCACAAATACATCTGATGTCTTAAAATTGATACATTCTGATCTGTCTGGTATGTTGCCCGTGACATCCTTGGGAGGATGTTCTTATTATATGACATTCATAGATGACTTCTCTCGTAAAACTTGGATATACTTCTTGAAGAAGTAGGATGAGGCTTTCATGTGGTTCTGTACCTTCAAAGCCTTGGTGGATAATCTGACAGGGAAGAAGATCAAGATATTGAGGACCGATAATGGCACTAAATATGAGACGAACGAGTTCAAGAATTTTTGCAGAGAAGCTAGCATCAAGAGGGAGACCACAACTGTCTATACTCTTGAGCAGAATGGCATTGCTGAACGAAAGAACAGGACCATTGTGGAAGTTGCCCGTGCCATGCTATGTGACCAGGGTCTACCGAAGTTTCTGTGGGGAGAAGATGCGAACACAGTTGTGTACATACAAAACTGATGCCCGCATTCCGCTCTGGACTCCAAAACTCCCGAAGAGGTTTTCTCTGGTAAGAAACCTGACGTCTCACATTTCAGAGTTTTTGGATGTCCTGTTTATTTTCATGTGCCGAAGGAGAAGAGGAGCAAGCTGGATGCTTCTGGAAAGAAGGGAATGTTTGTGGGCTACAGTGAAACTTCGAAGGCCTATAGAGTCTATGTGCCTGGTCAAAGGTAAGTGGAGATATGCCACAATGTTACCTTCGACAAAGATTCTTCCCTGAGGAAAGTAGTCAGACTTCCAAGATCTGAGGAAGATCGTGAAGCAAGGCCTGGAAATCAAGGACCGAAGGATGAGACGATGCTCGATGTTGAAGGACCAATGGACCTGATTGATCCACCTCCTTCGATGGGGAAGAGACCATCATGGCTTAGGGACACTCTCAAGGATGCCGAGGGACATATGGCCCCAAGGGGGGCATTCCGTGAAAGCAAGAAGCCGAATAGATACCAAGAGTATCTAGCAGCCGTGAGTACTATCGTACAATCTAAGCCCAATATTTTGAGGAAGCCGTAAAGCATCAAGTCTGGAAGGATGTTATGCACAAAGAGTATGAGTCCATAACGAAGAATGATGTCTGGGATGTGGTTCCAAGACCGGAGGCCAAAGCAGTTGTCACCTCAAAATGGCTCTACAAGATCAAGCATGGATCTAATGGAAGTGTTGAAAAGTTCAAGGCAAGATTCATTTCCCATGGCTTCTCTCAAAAAGAAGGCGTAGACTATGATGATATATTTGCACCTGTGGTCCGATAAACCACCATCCGATCTATCATAGCCCTTGCTGCTACGCAAGGCTGGAGTCTTCATCAGATGGATGTGAAGACGCATTTCTGCATGGTGCGATAAAGGAAGAGGTGTATGTGGAGCAACCTCTGGGGTTCAAAGTCCAGGATCGGGACACCCATGTCTGCAGGTTGAAGAAAGCCCTCTATGGGTTGAAGCTAGCACCCAGAGCTTGGTACGAGAGGATAGATAGCTACCTGATGAAGCTGGGCTTCACTCATAGTGATGCTGATCCATACCTGTATTTCAAGGTTGATAGAAAAAAACCTCTCATTCTAGTGTTGTATGTGGACAACCTCTTCCTGACAGGGGTTGACCCTCTCATTCATCAGTGCAAGAGGGAGCTCGCTGCTGAGTTCGAGATGAAGGACCTAAGACTGATGCACTACTTCCTAGACCTGGAGGTCTAGCAGAGACCTGGCGAGATTCTCCTTTCTCAAGGAAAATACATTGTGAAGCTTCTGGAAAGATTTGCTATGGTGGACTATAAGTCCATGGCAACACCGATGGAGCTCAACTTTAATAATTTGAGTGGCAGCACTGCAGGGCCCATGCTAGCAAATCATACTGAGTATCGTCAACTCGTAGGGGCCCTGATGTTCTTAGTGAGCACCCGTTCGGACGTATGTTTTGCAGTGAACACCTTGAGTCAACATATGGTTGAGCCTCATCACATTCACTGGGTTGGTGCCAAGAATTTGTTGAGATATCTTTGGGGCACGATAAACCATGGGCTGAGATACACTGCCGGAAGCGTGACACTCCATGGATATACTGATGCCGATTGGTCTGGCAGTGTGGTGAATCGTAAGAGCACATCAGGATGCCGCTTCACACTTGGTTCTACTTCGATATCATGGATGAGCAAGAAGCAGAAGTCGGTGGCTTTGAGCACCGCGGAGGCCGAAAACATTGCAGTGAGTATGGCCTGTTGTGAAGCAGTTTGGTTGCGAAATCTCTTTAGTGAGTTGTTCGAGCATGTGCTAGATACCACCGTGATACTCTGTGATAACCAGAGTGGGATTCGGTTGTCCGAGAATCTCGTGTTCCACAATCGATCCAAGCATATTGATATCAGGTACCACTTTATCCGGGATATGGTACAGCGAGGCGTCGTAAGGCTCGATCATATAGGAACTGATGAGCAGGTCGCAGATATTCTCACAAAGCCCCTAGGGAAGGTCAAGTTCCTAACCTTCCATGAGAATCTTGGTATCGTGGAACGACCCTATGCTGAGGGTCATGTTGGACCATGAACTCTGGGAGCTCTAGGTGGCTTTGGGCATAGCTTCTCAGAGCTATAAGCAACCACGGGGCTAGGCTTGCCGAACCTTGTTGATGTGCTTCTGCCCCACCATTATGATGATTAAGTTGGTTCACCTCTCATTATCTGTGCCCCGTACACATCCTACCCATTGAGTTCAGGGCTCATGGGAAGTACCTCTCATTTGTCCAGTGAGGTGGGAAAAGCTAGAGACTAGTAGTAAAGACTGATGGATGCATCAGAGATTGTTGCACTCTCTATCTAGGATGGCACGGTCCAACCACTTGATCTGGGATCAAAGTATAGTGAGGTTTCGGACCTCCAACTGACTTCGGGTCAAGTAAACCAACTTCGGGTTGGTATGATACTCTTTGTGAGCCCTATACAGGTTTCGGACCTCTAAGTTGAATCTGTCAGTCGGGAATGATGTCTTTGTGACTGACCCATTTATTTTCTAAAATAAAGAAGCTAGCAAAGCAAGTTACGGCGGGATGATGCACGATGTTTGGATTGCACAAGTGGATGGAGTTCTCCCTAGTTGAGAGGGAGTGTTAATTATGGACAACTAGGTCCAAAATCCATGTTGTGATGCTCAAATGAATATGCCAATATTTTTATTGGATTCCTCTTTCGGAGAGGTGCAAGATCGATCTAACACTTCTGGTTGACTGACCATATTGAGACTTTGTTGGTTGAAGCATCCTGTTGACCGTCGTAACGCACCAACATACTTATATATTTCCGGCTTGTCTTCTGTCGATCTACTGGTATGTTCTATCAACGTTTTACTTTATTGTTTATGTGATTGCTGAATGATATTGGGATAAAAAGTAAAGTTGCATCAAGCATAGAAATCTACAAAAATTTACAGCTTTTGACTCATACAGTCCAGAAAACCACTTTTTGTCTCCTGTCAGCTCCTAATTTTGTCAGGAAAGGTCAAAAACTTGTTGTTTTACACACTTCTACCACCATTCTCAGGCCTACGTTGCGCTTCTGGGAGTACCTTTGGGAGAATGAAGTTTAAGGTGGCTTGGAGGTGAATTTTTGTTGGTTTCAGTTTTCAGAGGTCTAAAGGACATCCAGGGCTATCACCACCATGTTTCAGTTTAGCTCAAAAGTCAAAGTAAGTCATCCAAAATGCCTTCACAAAATGCGCTACGCATCTGCAGGTTTTACCATTTTGGAAATTTTTGTGGTCAAAAGTCAAATTGGGTCAATGTAATTATTCATGAGATGATTGTACCTGATGTAAATACTTATTATAGTGATGATATAAGTGGATTTACTTGTAATTAATGTTTTCAAAGTCAACTAGGCCAGTAAGTCTAAAAAGGGAATTGGTTTCTAACCACCCTAGTTTTAGGAATGGTTAGAGATTTTGTTATAAACAGTTCCTATGATGATGGATTCAACCCCTTAGAGGGGGAATGCGGTTTTCATCTATAAGTAGCTTGATTGAAGTCAAATGAAGGGTTGGATACTTGTACTTGTGTACTTACCTATTTTGCATAAATACAACAGACAGTTGCAGCTATTTTCATGGGATTCTTGTGGTGTGGTTTGTGGCTCTGTTTTTCCAATGTTTTCTTTATATTTAATGATTATATTTATCTAGCTACGATCTACATGCTTCTTATGCTTTATCTTCTAAGGTTTAAAACAGAAATCATCACATGTATGCTCTTTTTATGTTCAAGATAATCATTTAAGTGTTTTTCCTCCATAGTTGAAATCATGCTTTTGCTCACTTAATCTCTGCTACATTTTCCTCACCATCACTACAACGACAAACCTTTTTGAGCCATTGATTACATCTACCTTGCCCCATGTTGTGTTTGCAACTGACCTTTAGAGATATTTGACCTAGTTCCCAGTTTTTGAGCTCTTATCCAGCAAAACCCAAAAATCAAATCCTAGTGAGTTGAATATCTAGCCTAATATCTATTTTTCTCTCAAGTCACTTCATTGGCTGTGAGATTGTAGAGAGAGCCCTCTCTGATTTGGTAGGGCTAGCTACCAAGTCCAAAGTTGGTTTGAAGTTACCTCCTTCGATCTCCTTTCTCAACCTTGGGAAACTGAGGAGCGATAATAAGTTCCAAAGAGCTCGGATGCCTTGGATTCAACACAAATTTTTTGTTCTTTCTCCCATAGAGACATGCCACAAACTCATGCCTCCACCGAGAATAAATGCCTTTGTTTCATGCATATGACAGAGATAGTTTGGATCATGACTTCGATCATAATACTCCAACACAAAACTTGGATTACTAGATTCAGATTAAAATTGTCATCACAAAAACTCGGGTCACGAGACTCACATAATTGATGCCACATGACTTGCATAAGAGATGCCACAGAGCTCGCATAAAGGTGCCACGGAATATGTCACAGAACTCGTATAACAGTGCCACAGTGTCTTCGCTTTTCCACAGAGAATCAATGCCTCAGGTCTGCAAATTTTCATAGTAACTAGATGCCAAAGATCCGCAAGAGTATAGGCGACTTCGATGCCACTTAGATACCATTATTCTGGATGCTACTCGGATCTATTTCATAAGAACAGTGGGCTAAGACTTGGCCATCATCCACAGAGGTTCGGACTTCAATTTGTGTTACTAATTGATCCAAGAGGATCCTCTAGTTGCTCTAAGTTCAAAGGTTTTAGCTCTTTCTAGAAATATTGCCAAGCGATAGAACTCGTCGTTCTGATTCCGGCAGTACCTTCGGTTTCTCATTTGGCCTCCAAATGAGAGAGAAACGATTTATGGTTGTGGTTTTCAAATACATGGGAGCATCGTTTTTTTATGTCAAAACATATATACCTAAGGTTCAAACTATGTTTATAAATCATGGTAAACATTACAAAGAGGGCGCATACAAATCTATGGAAACGATGGTATCAAAACCATGGTACGGAATTAATATTTATGTTAACAAAACCTATGGTTATAAACTTTGGTGTATATATATATTAACCCTTTCTACAGTCCTAAGGCAAAAAATCATACAATGTTAAAACATAAAGTTGAAAACCCATGGTGCAATATCAACGTATGGCGGAGTTCTAAAGTTATAAACCTAATGAAACATCCGACCAATGGATATCAGCACTAACTCCAACAGCATGGAGGTGGCACGGTTGCAGAACAACGCGCACGTGGTTGAGGTGGCAATTAGGTAGCACAGTTGAGCAGGTCAAGACCGCCGGAGGTGTACCGAGTCAGCAATGCCACGAGGATACCAACAGTTTGATTGCCACGAGGTTGCCAACAATTCACGTCACCACCCGGATTAAGTTGAATGATATGGTTAGTGTTGAGATTCAGATTTTAATTAATTTACATTGCAAAGGTTTCGGACCTATCAAATACCACCATGTGGTTAGACCGGAATACCATATGTTAATATTATGCACCAAGGTTAGAGGGTATTAAAACCTAATCCAAAGTTTAATGCGCCAAAGTTGGTAATGTATTTATGTCATAAGGCTTTGTTTGAATGCGCTAAGCTAAGGTTTAGCATGGTATTAAAATATCATTGCACCAAGAACTAAGTTATTCACCTAACCAAAACAACTTGCCTTGTATAACCCGGGAGGTTCGACCCGGAACCTACCCGAGGTCTTATAAAATCTTAGCCATTGCACCACTGGAGTTAGGAGTGAACAGTGAAACTTTGGACAAAGATTTATGTATGGTTGCAGAAGCTCTTTTGAGCGTATCTTGGCCATCCTTCGGCCTTTTTGAGAATGGAGATAGGCGTTGGAAAGCTGAGACAGAGGGCTTCTTTTTTTCAATAACCAGTAGTGCCTACGTGCAAAGATCAGTTGGTGAATTTCCATGTAAAGATCGTTTTTGGAGCATTCCTAATATAACGGACGCCCACTTGGAAGCGGACCCGGAGACGCAATCCAAGAGGCACAAACTCCATAATCAATGTTTCTTGTGTTTGTGTCTTTTATTTCTGTTGTTTATGCTCATTTGTTGTTCTCAAGTTTATGTTTAAGGCATAATAATAATAACTCAGTTTCCTTCATTCATTCACATAAACACATCCTTAGTCAAGTGTACAAATAATCAATCCTGTAGATTTCAGATCATATTTTGGTATCAGAGCGAGGTTGATCATGTTTAAGCAGAATACTTGCCAATGAATGTTGACTAGATCCAGGTCGCGACGTGGAGAAGGGAAACTCGAAGAGACAAATCCAGAGATTGGAAAGAGGAAAAGCTCTCGAAAGATGGTAGGTGAAAACGAAGGAGAAGCTCCTAAGACAAAGAGCGAGGAGCAGTTTCAGCAAATGTTCCTTAATATGCAACGGATGATTGTCGAGCTTTATGAAGACAAGAACACTAGAGATGCAACTTCATCTTCTAAAGCCTCGAAAGAGGAAAAGGATAAGAAGAAAACTAATGGTAATGAACCTCCTTCTCCTCCATCTTCATCTTTTGACGATTCAAGCTCAGATTCAAAATCAAAGAAGAAACATAAAAAAACTCCTTTTCTAAAGCTTGATGTAAAGTCGGAACTGCCCATATATCATGGTGAAATGAATCCTGAAAAGTTAGATAACTGGATTAAACAACTTGAAGTGCATTGAAGAATTCAGAATATTGTTGATGATTCTGCGAAAATTCAGTTAGCTACACTTAGAATGGGGGGTACAACCTTGATTTGGTGGGAGAGTAAAACTCAGTCAAATTTAAAGCATAAAGGTAAAATCATCTCCTCATGGTCTAAATTTATTAAAGCTCTTAGAAAGCACTTCTATCCTTTAGGACACATGCAGAAGTTTGTAATAGAATGGAAGCATTTAAGGCAAGGTAAAGGGCAGAGTGTGCAAGAGTTTACACAAGAATTCAGGAAAAAGGCTTTAGCACTTGATATTCCATTGAAACACGAGAAACTTTGTTAAAGTATATTGGAAGTTTGCATTCTTATTTGCAACATACATTTCTTATATTTAATCCAACTGACTTTGATGAAGTATGTGTGCAAGTCGTTCATGTTGAATCAGGTGGCAGACCTTTTTAGTTCTCAAAGAAACCATTCAAGTAGTCAGAAAACAAAGACTTCAAAGACAACAAAGGGAAGAGCAAATCAAAGGGGAAGAAAGCAGCAACAGTTAAGAAGGAAAGCGAGAGGCCAACTTGTACTCATTGTCAGAGGGTTGGACATGACGACTCCAAGTGTTGGAAGCTCCATCCAGAACTTAAGCCAAAGGAGTTCCTTAAGAAGGGCGAGAAGAAAGCTAATGTTGCAATCCAATAGGACTTGGGATCCAACTCCAGTGATGAACAAAACATAACTGTTATGGTTCTGACAGTTAATCCTTCTAAGGCAAGTTCTAGTTCTACTTATTTTGCATCTTCTTCTAAATCTAATGAAGTGGTTGAAGGTAAGAAGAGGATTGAATTGTTTCACATAAGGATAATATCCAAGCACACTAAAATTGACACATTATTTGACAGTGGATCACAAGCAAACTTAATATCTGAGCAATTAGTAAGGAAATTGGAATTGTAAACTAGGAATCATCCAAAACCTTACCCTTTAGGATGGTTAAAGGAAAATACTCAGATGCATGTCACAAAACAATGTCGATTAAAGTTTGCAATCACAGCGAATTTTGTTGATGAAGTTGATTTAGATGTGATTCCTTTGGACATATGTGGAGTTGTGTTGGGTAGTCCTTATCTTTATGATCGAGATGCCATATTCTACAGAAAGGAGCATACGTATCATCTCTTCAAAGAAGGAATTGAATAAACTATCAGGGCACACAAAAGTAAGACAAACTTGGATTTAATCAATGTTGATCAAATGAAAAGACTCATAAGTTCAAGTAAAACGTATTTTCTCATGTTTATTAAGAAACAACCTAACGAGAAGTATGATGCTTTTCAAGGATGTGATTCTCAGTTTAAGGACAAATTGGTTGAAATAATAGATCCTTATGGAGAATTGTTTAAAGAACCAAAAAGTCTCCTTCCAAAACGAGAAATACAACATGAGATTCAATTACTATCTGTTGCACCTCTTCTGAATATTGGCATGTATTGTATATCAGTCATTAAATTGGATTTAAGAAATGGTTATCATCAGATGTGTATTGCAGAGAATGATGTTTGGAAAACTGCATGTAAGACTAGACAGGGCTTTATGAATGGTTGGTTATGTCGTTTGGTTTATGCGATGCTCCAGCAACTTTAATGAGAGTGATGAATGATGTGTTTTGTCCTTTTATTGATAAGTTTGTCATAGTCTATCTCGATGATATTCTTATTTTCAATTCAAGTTGGGAAGTTAGAAGTTTCGTGGGTGCAGATCAGTATTGGGGGAAGTTTGTTTTTCATTTCTCTTTTATTGCATCACCACTTCGTTCTTTAACAAGTTTTAAAGCCTCCTTTCAATTGGGAGGAAAACAACAAAAAACATGGGATACTTTGAAGCATAAAATTGTAATAGCTCCACCAGAGCTTCAACAGTCGAGTGGGTATGCAAAAGAAACAGTGGTTCATACAAATCATCAGCCACTTCAATACCTTCAAACTAAGTTGCAGCAGTCTCAACATTATGGATGGATGGGTTTTGTGCAACAAGTCCTCTTAGTAATCAAGTATAAGAAACGTATAACAAACAAAGTAGCTGATATGTTGTCAAGATCTTCTTTGAATGCTTCAGTTATTCTGCAAAATAGTTCTTTAGCACATGAAAGTTATATAGAACAATATGTTGCAGATACTATTTTCAAAGATATTTGTGAATCACTAACTCACAGTGCTCAGGTCGAAGAAGTAAATTACCATGTTCATAACAGGTTATTTTACCATCTTGGCAAGTTGTGCATATCGCAAGGAGAAAGAATACATGTGATCAGGGAAAAACTTCTTCTCGTGTTTCAGGGCATGTTGGTGTAGGCAAGACAGTGGCACAGCTACAAAGGTTTTGCTATTTGCCTCAAATGAATGAAACAGTGCATAGGTTCAAAAAGCGTCACGATAAGAATCAGGTGGATCATCACTTTCAAGTTGGTGATCAAGTATGGCTTTACAATAGCAGAGTAAGGATGAAAGGTGAAGGTCATAGAAAGGTCTGCACTTCCAGGCATGGTGGAGTGTAAAAACTCTGGTAAACTTGAATAAGTATATATTATTATTGATAAAAGATGAGATATGATTACAATGGGGAATCACCAAGGCTTTAAATATAGCCTCATGGTGTCCCTCGGTGAAGAGGCATGATCTTTGATCATGCCCTTTCACTTAATAAAACCTAATATAACTATATCTAACTAATAATTAATAAAATATACATAACATTGCCCTTCTCTTAAAGATGCTTTGTCCTCAAAGCATACGTAATAATGGACAATGTTGACGAATGCCTGGGTTTCTCGAGTGGCGAGCTCTTGCTTCCCACATTTTAAAAAGATCGTGGAGCATCTTCTCGAGTTCAATCTTGTGGTGATGTGGATAGCAACAAGATTTGATATTGACAGGGTCAGGTCCCTTCTTGACTTCTATTGGATGTTCATGTTCCTTATGAGGAGGTATTTTTATTGGTAGATCCTGGAATACTTTTTCGTGTGTCCGAACTAATCCTTGTTCCTCTGGTGACTCTTCGTGGCTCCCTTTTGAAGATAACATTTCTAACTGATGACATTGTACTCTAGATGCTGGCACTCCTATTTGAATCATCTTCGTCATTAGAGAGGAAGATACGACTTGATCTTCTAGGGCTTGGAATCCATACAACCTGTGTTTCTGCCCTTTCCACTTAAAACTTATAAACTGCTTCTGATGGTTGGCAGAATAAGTACCTAAAGTTTGTAGCCATTGAATTCCTAAGACCACATCTACTCCTCGTAATGGAACGGTGTAGAATGGAGATTCTAAATGAAAGTTTTTTATTTGTAGTTTGACTTTATGGCATTTCCCTACTTGCTCAATCTTCTTACCATCGGCCACCATTACCTTCATATTAGGCATGGGGAAGGTAAAGATGTTAAGTCTTTTTGCCATGGTTGAATCTAGAAAATTGTGGGTACTTCCAGTGTCGACGAGAACCATTACATTGTTGTCCTTGATATGTCCTCTTAACCTTAGGGTTTGAGGTTGTGATATGCCTGTCATAGCTGATAATGACACTTGCGGAATAGTTTCGCCATCCACTTCTGGAGAGAACTCTAAGTTGTCTTCTAATCCTTCTATATATGAATCATTGTTGTTAGCGTCATTAGTTGCTTCACAACTGTATAGATTTTTCGCTTTTCCATTAGCACATCTATGCTTAGGGTCCCAGTTTTCACCGCAACGTTTGCACTTGCCCTCTCTCATTCTTTGTTTTTCCACACTAGATTTTTCTTCTTCACGAAGATGGAGTGGGACATATTTTGTGTCATCTATATTTTCAGATTGAGGAAATCTTTGTCTCGAATATACTTTTTCTGGTTTTGATAACCTTTCAAATTTCTTTTCAGCAGCTTTTGCTTTTTGCCTTGCTACTTCTACTGATGTAATTTCATGAAGTTCGAGCTCTTCTTGTATATGGATTTTAAGTCCTGAGATGTAAGACTGGATTAGACGAGATTCTGACAATCTTGGTACTCGTGTTGCCAAGGTCTCCCATTCTAGAGTGTACTCATCCACATCTCCTTTTTGGCGTAATTTGATAAACGTTGAAAAAAACTTTTCTTCTTTTATGCCTTGAAACCTTTTGAAGAATGCATCCTTAAATTTCCTCCAACTGATAGCAAGCGTCGTCTTTTTCCACCACATATACCAATTATATGCTTCTCCTTCCATTTTCATGGAAGCATGCTTAATTTTTTCGTCATCACTAGTAATGTCATAAATCTCAAAATATTCTTCTGCTTTATTAAGCCATGCAACACTATTTTTTTCATTACCATCAAACTTGGGTAGCTCGATTTTGGCTTTTCGCTGATATGCTAATGGTGGATATTATTATTATTTAAAAATATATATATATAATAATAATAATTATTATTATTATTATTATTATTTCAAAAAAAATTAATTTAATTAATTAATTAATTAATTTAAAAAAAAAGGGGGGAAAACTGGCAGAAAAATATTCCCCACCTCATACACGTTCAATGTCTTCATCGATGTCGATGGCCGAATTCCAGAAGAAATTGGCGGATCTCGAGAAACATATCAATAATAATTCCAAAGAATTCAGAAATAAATTAGTCAATCTTGAAGGTACAGTTGCAGGACACTCCGACGACATCAAAAAGGTTCATGACACGACAAATCGAATAGAAAGACAAATGTGGCTAAATCATCATGAGACCACAGAACTCTTCAATAAGCTAAATGATAAGATAGATAAGTTAAGTCAGACACAATCCCCAATATTTCCTAACATGGAACAAAACCAACAAAACAATTCCGCAGATTCAGGGAACTCAGAAGAGCATCAGGAAAAAACCGATTCCCCACATCATCAAGAAGATAGTAATGCAGATTTTCAAAATAAGCAGCTCTGATACCAATGGAGTGTAAAAACTCTGGTAAACTTGAATAAGTATATATTATTATTGATAAAAGATGAGATATGATTACAATGGGGAATCACCGAGGCTTTAAATATAGCCTCATGGTGTCCCTTGGTGAAGAGGCATGATCAAAGATCATGCCCTTTCACTTAATAAAACCTAATATAACTATATCTAACTAATAATTAATAAAATATACATAACACATGGGGATGTCAAGTATCGTCGAGTGAGAAGCGAACCCAGGCAAAGCAAGGTGGATGGATATCGGAAGGGTGAGGGAGGTGTACCCTCACCTGATGTCTGCTTAAAACCAAACTTTTGGTGGTCCAAAAGCTTCCAGTGGAGAGGAATGATCCTGTTAGAGTCCTATAATAATAGGATTCATAATTTTTGAATTGACTATGATAGTCTTGTAAACATGTACATACCTTGCTTTTTGCAAGTTGTTTTCCCATATTTTGAAAAATGAAAAATAATAAAAAATAAAAGAGGGTAAAAAGTCCTAAAAGAAAGATCAAAGGACTTAGAAAAAGATACACCCCAAAAGAAAAAGAAATGAAAATAAGACTTGAAAGTGACCAAGTCAATAAATGTCACTACCATTTACTTTTATTGCAAAAATAATGATTATGTGCAAATTGTCAATAAATGCCATAATCCATGATTAGTTAAAAAGTTTAATCTTAACTTTTCGTGCTTTAAATTTCATGTTTTAGATAGAGAATAAAGATATGTCAAACAGTAAAACTTGACAAATCAGTAGTTAAGATAGAGAATAAATGAGGAGCTCAACGGTTTAATCTGAGCCCTCGAATGAAATAAGATTAGACTTAGATAGATTTATGCTTTGAAAGAAAAATGATTTAGGGTTGCAAGCCTAAATGCACCCATGAAAATGAAGTAAAAAACGTTAGAAATAAAGATGGGTAGGTAGAAAGCAGTTGTGCAATCATGTAATAAGGCATCATCAAGCAAAAATCACTAATTTCCCCTTCCCTACAATTATTCAGCATTCTAAACTATTAGTCAAAAAGGCTCAGAGCATTTCTCTGACTTCTGTTGGGACCAGACCCAAGGCTCAATGACTGATTGGTTAAACAATATAGAATTCCCACACTAGACCCACATTTATCAGCATTTACCCTTCATTCATAATCATAATCCCCTTTTCCAAAGTAAAAACCCATTTTTACTTAGTAAAAGTAAAACCCCAAGTACCTAATTTCATTTTCCTTTCAAAACGCTCAAAACCCATGAAATACATTTTAACCCAAGTTAAGAGTGTGAAAAAGCAAAAGAAATAACAATGCTTTATTTTGTCTATCATTTTTCACTTTACTTAGATTTAAAACATGTATTTTCATTCCCCCTACACTTCACCCTTTATTTCATATTAACTACTAACTATATATATTAATTCCCTAAGTTACACCCACCCGTATATTATTAAATCCCTTTTATTTTAATAAATCCACAAAAACCCTCTATTTTAAGTTTTAAACCAATGTTTAATACCCCATGTGCACAATATTAAACCCCGCCCTATCCCATTGGTTTAAACCTATCATTAAAACAAATACCCTGCCCCCTATAGTGTTCAAACACATGTCAAAGGTTTAAATAAATATATAATAAAACTCGCTCTCGCATATGAATAGTTAAAAATTTCATAAATGTTTTAAATGGTTGAAACATACATTATATTATTTCCCCGCCATCATATAACCAAAGTTTTAACTTTAGTTGAAATTGATTTATAAATTTAAAACCGACCCCGCCGCATATAACAACCCCGGTCCCACTCTCCATCCCGATGCAGCTTCCACAGGAGATCTGGGCCGTTCGCAATCGAACCCCAAGATCCGACGACGAAAACGCAATTTCGCAAATAAACTTGCGCGTATTTCCCCCTTTCATTTCTGCGCAAAATGGGTGGTATTCCCATTTCCTCTCTCCTCCACGTGTCCCCTTTCCATTGGATCGCGTTCGATCGCTCCAAAACAGCTTACCACTCAAATGCTATGCGATAACCATTCGTGGTTTTCATCCTTTGAACCCGAAAACCACCGTTCCCACCCGATGTGACCATCATTCATTGCAAAGTTAATGTAACCTAAAAATGCCTAATAAACATAGGAAATGCATTCATTTCCTACCTCTTTCTGCGCATTAACCCTGTATAAGCTCCCCCACTGCAAAACAAGCATTTTACACCGTTTTCGAGCTAAAAAATTACAAATTTCAAACTGCAGCCAAAGAAGATTGCTGAAAAGCTTTGAATTGCTCGAAAAGATACCACAGAAGTCGTTCACACAGTTCAAAACTTTCAGATACCCTCCTCAAAACCTTATACTTGCGCATAACAAGTATTTCTCTGAAATTCGACCCTGTTTCAATCTTGAAAGACCTTTAAAAGGAAAATTCTATTCATAAAGTCCAAATTTATTAGAATAAACCTATCAAAAAGTCCAAAAAACAGGCCAAACCCTGTCAAATTTTCTGCAAAAAACCCTGTTTCTCGCTGTGCGTTGTTTTAAAAGGAAATTGTGAGTTTTTAATAGTTTCTATAAACTGTTTAAACTCCAAATTAAGCCAAAAATCCTCTGAAGGTATCCTAAAAGCCTTTGTGCCCAATCTCAAAATGATTTTTAGCCCAATTAAAAGCCCAAGAAACCCCTGTTTCTTGTGTCTAAACCAGTAAAAGCCTATAAATCTTATTGAAAATCTAAAATTAAAGAGAAAACCCAAGAGAAGCTCATATTTTGCCCATTTTCTATCCAAGAAACCTCTGCTAAAGTAAAATTACTTCTACAAACTGTCTAAACTTGCAGAAGTAGCCTAAAATGACTAAAAAGCAGAGTTCTAGCAATCCTGAAGGTTCCAAAGTACCAAAAACAACTCCAGCTATGACTTCTAACACTGTTATTGTTGTAAATCCTTTGCAACCCCCTGTCATAGACATTGAGCATATTCCATTAGTTGATTTTGATTACAAGATAGCAGACCCAATTGTTGAATTTAATCTGCTAGACATTCATATCTGGAGCTATGAAAAATCCTTAGATAATCAAGAAGAAGTCCATATTTGGGAATCACACTTGCCCAAATATGTTGTTCCAGTAACTTATCCATGTCAAGAATTCATTAGGTTATGTCAGTTGTATTATGTGCCTGAGCAGAGAGCCATAGTAAATGCCAACAAAGAAGTGCTTCCCACCATTATTGTTGAATCCATTAACCAGATGCTACACCTCCAGCCTGATCCCCAAGCATTCCCTTTATCCATAGAGGCCCTTACAAGTTGTATATTGGCCTTGAGTTTCCAGACATTTATGCCTTTGCATGTAGAAATTCCTCAAATAAATCCCCCATATTCCACTTCCAGATTCCCAGAATGTTCAAGACATGTGATTTCTATGCTTTCCTTCATCCTAGGGTACTTTACTAATGAACACACAGATGAATCCATCTTGGGTTTCTTATCCACTTTTACCCCAGGACAACCCCCATCTGTAATCTTTGATTATGTTGGTTACATTGCAGACAATATTCATTATCAATTGATCAATTTGCTAATTGAGTGTTCAGGTACACTTCTTTTCTCATCCACATGTTCTTATATTTTCAAGCAGATAAATTTCCATTTGCTCTTCAAAAGCTTGATATAGAGGGAAATCCTCTATCAGTTACTTTCTGGACCTCTTTGATCAGAAAAGAGTCCACAGAGTTCACATATGCAAAGTTTTCCGATTCATTCATCCATCCATTGATCAAAATATTAACAAATACAGACCAGCCAAGGATCAGTGATGAGATGAAGAAGATTTTACAGTTGTCAGAGCAGAATAAAGTTGGTGATTGGTACTTATATGAAAAACATATTGAGATTAGAGTTTTTGGGTCAAATTTGTTACCTTACAAGTTACCCAAACATGTGTCAATGAGAATCTTTGCCTTGGAGTATATCAGGCAAATCCTAAACTCTGATTCTATAAATTTCATGGCAGCAAAGAAGAAAACTCAGTTCAAATTAAAGAATCGGATAGGACCATTCATCTGCAATCATAGAAATGTAGAGAAAGAAACAGCGAAGCAGCTATTGGTATTCAGACTTGAAGAAAGCTTTCCTTGGAATTATGATCCACAGGGGATCCTAAGTAAACTAAGGGTTAAATGTAAATTAACCCCCTTCATTCATGAAACAAAGCCAAAGATAGAAAAATATGCAAATTAGACTGAGTGGACAGAAAATACTTTAATAGATGCAGTGAAGAAAAGTGATACTAGTCACACTTTAGAGACTGTTGATCAAACAGAGAAATCCACTAAGAGAGTAAGGGAAGAAGGTACCTATGTTGTTGAAACCACTACTGAAACAAGGTTTAAGATCAGATATAATAAAAGGCTCAAAACAAATTCAGTAGGAAAAGATAAAGTAACCATTGATGTGGAAGAAACAGATCTTACAGATACCAACACTGATTTGCCAGAAACAAATGCTGCCACTGTAATCATCAATGAGCCAGTTACTAAGAATCAGAATGAAGAACAAGTTGACAATGGAAAAGCACAGTTAATAGAAAAACAACAGAGCATGGAAGCTTCATCCTCACAGACAGCTAAGGAGAAAGATCTGGACATCAAAGAAAAGTATAAACAGATCAAGTTGAAGAATGAAGAAATCAAAAACAACATCTACTCCCAATATCTGAAACAAACACCAAGTCTGCAAAACAGACTTCTATCTGCATTTGATTTTTCAAACAACAAGCTAATTATGTCAGTATTGCAGCCTACAGTCAAATCCCCAAAGACAGTGGCAGATTATAAGAAGGTTGATTTGGAAGTCCATACAGAAAAGATTCATGCTCTTGATCAGATTGAATTACATAGACAGACTTCAGAAATGTTGTACTCTACTGTTACAACTAAAGCCATGAGTGCTCAGAAACTCCAGAACACCATTTCCAATATGAAAGATCGGATGAAATTGGGTAAAGCATCTTGTATGCTAAAGATCTCAGGATAAAATCCTTGGAAGAACTAATTTTGCAGGTGAGATATGACCCTGCTAATGTCAAGGCAGCAGAACAATTAATAAATAAAAAGAATGAGGATATTGCAGCTTTGAGGAAACAGCTTAAACTTCCTCAAAGTGAACATCCTCAAACCAAGGAAATAATAGAAGGACAGAAAGAAAAAGATGACATGATGAATTTGATTCTTCAGTTGACAGCCCAAATCAAGGAAATGGAGATTCAAATGGACAAACTTGTCCAGGAAAAAGAAACACCAAAAGTACCAGAAATTCCTACAGTCATCCCTATGGTTACTACAGTTGTACCCTCAACTCTAGCTGAAGAGTTAGCACCTAAAGTTCCACTGGCTACTGCAGTGCCAGTAACATCATCCACAACATCAGCTACAGAGTCATCGACAACAGCAGTTCATCCTATAGACGAGGCCAGCAAACTGGTAAAGGCCATGAAAGAAATGTCTCTTAAAACAAGTGAAATCAGCAGATTAAAACATATGGTAGAAAATCTTGAGAGTTCAAACAAATTGGCTCAAATAAATGCAAAAACTCATGAGCAAAAGGCCATCAGATTAAATGAATAATTGAAGAAATGGCAGAAGGAATTGACCTTGAAGGAATAGATTTCCTATGTGAAAAAGCATTTGTGAAACAAGATCATAGAAGCCATCAATGATGTATGGCCCTCCATCCAAGTGATTTTTGAACAAAGAGACTTATTAAAAGTAGCATTAGAAGAGATCCAAAAGACCAAAGAGGAACTGGATAACAAACCAAAACAAGCTCTAGAACTGATAAAGTTCCTCAACAGCAAGAACAGGCAAGAATTGGAAGAACTTGAAATTACTGATAGAACTGAAACTATCTTTGAGATAAAGAAGGTTATAACTAAAAAGACCCTGATGAAGTAGTTAGAAGAAAAGTGTGAGAACATTTCGATAACCAAGTTTATGGTCAAATTTAAGAACTTGAGGCAAAGAAGTTTGCCTAATATTTTAGTCATCAATGACAAATTAATGCCTCGGAATGATTACAACAAAAAAGATCAAAGAATATGCCAAGGAACAAGTTGAAAAGTCAGGAAGTGGACAAGGCATTTCAATAGGCAAAGTCCTACTTAAAAGTTTTGAGGACTTATTCTATTTACAACACTTGTTTGTCATCAAACCAACTTTCTCCAGGTACACAGAAGCAGATGAAAGTTTCAGAAAGCTGAAGAAAATACAAATTCCAAGTGATGAAGTTTGGGAGTCATTAACAGATTTACTGTAAAAGGTAAAAATGCAGAAAGGTAACAGTGAAAACAGTTTGCTGATTTATCAGTCAAAACAGATTTTTTACAGCAGTAAACATGTTTTACAAATGGTCAAAGAATATCAGAGGTTAAAGAAAATCAGTGAAAGAGTATCAGTTAAAGCAGATCAGATTTCTAAACAAACTCAAAATATCTCAAGCCAGCAAGGAAGATAGCAAGGCAGCGAACTGCATCTTATCTACAATCAGTTTCTATTTTTTTTTAATTGATAGGACAGCTTGCTGATTTGTTGAACAGTTGTCTCTATTATAGTTGTAAAGATATTTTATTTTCCTTAGATAATTCCTAAAAGCATTCTAGGATATTTTGTAAACAATTATGTATAAATACTTCATCCTTTGAAGTATTATTGTGGAATAAATTGCTAAAGATTTCTATAGTCATTTTTGTGGACTTGAAGACTTTTTGTGTTTCAAATTTCGAGTAGCAAACTAGATCAAATCAACTAGCATCATATTTTAAGATTCATGTGATGAGCTATTTGGAGTGAAGTATTTTCTACTTGTCATTGTTATCTTTCTTTGTTACATGCAATTCATTATGTGTTCTAAATTTGAATGATGAATGAATAGGAGGATTACTTCAGGATTTGTTAAAAGCACCCTGTCTTAACTATTTGTCATTTCTATGTTTTCTTCTAATTTCCAGTGTAGAAAACCCTTAATTGCTCCCTCTCTCGTTTGACCTCTGCCTACTACTTCTATTTTCCGGATCAAAGAACCCTTCATTGCTCTTTATCCCGATCATACCATCTCATAAAACGACTTTCCAAGATCTCCAAGGGTTATCTATATTTCCCTGAAAACATTTGACTTTTTGACCTTGATCCCAGCTCTGTATTCTTGAATTTTGACTCCTTATCCCAATGGACAAATAGATTTCCTACTATCCATCTCTTCCAGTGATTTTTCCCACCAAACCAATCAAAACCAAAACCAATTGCACAATCATAACTAGCCTAATATTTTATAAAACAAACAAAGTTAAAACTTGTAGAGAAAGCCCTCTCTGAACCCTAGGAAGGCTAGATCCTAGAGTTTAAAAGTTGGTATGTGGTTACCTCTAGTTTTCTCAACTAAAAACGAAAAATCTCACAACTAGAGAATTACTGGAGTGATAACAGATCCAAGAGGATCCTCTAGTTGCTCCAAATTCAAAGGTTTCAGCTCTTTTCGGAAATAACGCCAAGCAGTAGAGCCCGTCATTCTAAATCCAGTAGTACCTTCGGTTTCTCATTTGGCCTCTAGATGAGGGAGAAATTGTCCGTTGAAGTTTATGATGAACAGGTGCAGGTGCATATAAAGTGGTTGCAGGTCTATGATTGTGGTTTTCAAATACATGGACACGTTGTTTTTTTCAAGTCAAAACATATATACCTAAGGTTCAAACTATGTTTATAAATCATGGTGAACATTACAAAGAGAGCGCATACAAACTTATGGAAACGATGGTATCAAAACCATGGTGCAGAATTAATATTTATGTTAACAAAACCTATGGTTATAAACTTTGGTGTATATATATATTAATTTCTACAGTCCTAAGGTGGAAAATCATACAATGTTAAAACATAAAGTTGAAAACCAATGGTGCAATATCAACGTATGGCGGAGTTCTAAAGTTATAAACCTAATGAAACATATGACCAATGGATATCGGCACTAACTCCAACAGCGCAAAGGTGGCACAGTTGCAGAACAACACGCAGGTGGTTCACGTGGTAGTTAGGTGGCATAGTTAAGCAGGTCGAGACAACCGGAGGTGTACCGAGTTAGCAATGCCACGGGGATACCAACAGTTTGACCACCACAAGGTTGCCAACAGTTCACGTCACCGCAATTAAGTTTATTGATATGGTTACCGCCGAGATTCAAATTTTAATTAATTTACATTGCAAAGGTTTCGGGCCTATCAAGGACCACCATGTTGTTAGACCGAAATACCATATGTTAACATTATGCACCAAGGTTAGAGGGTATTAAAACCTAATCCAAAGTTTAGTGCACCAAATTTTAATGCACCAAAGTTGGTAATGTATTTATGTCATATGGTTTTGTTTGAATGCGCTAAGCTAAGATTTAGCATGGTGTTGAAATATCATTGCGCCGAGAACTAAGTTATTCACCTAACCAAAATAACTTGCCTTGTATATCCTGGGAGGTTCGACCCTGGATCCTGCCCGAGGTCTTATAAAACCTTAGCCATTGCCCCAGTGGAGTTAGGAGTGAACAGTGAAACTTTGGACAGAGATTTATGTATGCCTGCAGATGCTATTTTGAGTGTATCTTGGCAATCCTTGGCCCTTTTTGAGAATAGAGATAGGCGTTGGAAATCTGAGACAGAGGGCTTCTTTTTTACAGTAACCAACAGTGCTTGCGTGCAGAGATCAATTGGTGAATTTCCATGTAAAGATCCTTTTTGGAGCATTCCTAATATAACCGACGCCCACTTGGAAGCGGACCCGGAGACGTAGTCCAGGAGGGACGAACTCTGTAATGAATGTTTGTTGTGTTTGTGTCTTATTTCTGTTGTTTATGCTCATTTGCTGTTCTCAAGTTTATGTTTAAAACATAATAATAATAACTCAATTTCCTTCATTCATTCACATAAACGCATCCTTAGTCAAGTGTGCAAATAATCAATCCTGTAGATTTCATACCCTTGATCCTTCCATAGAAGCTACAAAACTTCGCATAGAAGTCATGGGACAGTGCCTTGAGGAGAATCAAACTGCTCTTCAAATCTAGATGTGATACCATGTAGATATTTCTAGGGAAAACAAGCTAGAACAATTTTCTTCAACAAATAACTACTTCCAATGATCAATTAGCATTAATTACATATATAACATCCAATATCATTAAGCAGTTATACAGAATAAATTTCAACCAATAAACATGAAAGAGCAGTAAAATAACAATGAGACAAGAGACAAAATTTAGGCATGAGGCCAGGGCAAAACCCACAAGGGGAAATCTCATAAATCTTTCCTTATGAAAGAGAGAGTTCAAAGTTCATCGATACATCCAGAAACAAGACATCAAGATAACATCTAACCAGAAACAAAAACTTCCCACAAGTACCATGACTCTCCTCCTCCTTGCTTTTGAAATTTGACCTCCTATTCTTCTCTTCGCTAGAACAGAAATCAAACCATAGATCATCGATGTGCCAAATGAGGAGGAGAGGTCTCTTATTTATAGTCATCCAAAGGAGTCGAAAGGGTGCCTCCAAGGGACCTGGCCGACTTGGATAATAGGAGAACGACTTGAGCAATTTAGGAGGCATACTATAAATTCAAATTTTCTATTTCTTCACATGACAAAAATACCGACCATGGCTACTCAAATTCCAGCACGGTTAAGCTTGGAGGTAAGGATGTTACAGCAGAGGATGTGTTACTCATCGAAAACATGAACCATAATCTACCAAGTGTGAGTCAAATGTGTGAACAAGGAGACACGATGCTATTCAACTCAAGGAAATGTAAAATAAGGATGCTTAGAATTATAATAACTAAATAACAAATTGGTGTTACATGGCCAGACTCGTTGTCATCTTTCACTAATACCCAGATGATATTTTTCTTCTTGCAGAAATTATTGATGATCTTAACAAGCAACTCAAAGTTCTCCAGGAATTGTGCAAAAATAATGAGTTCAGCATCAAAACTGATAAAACCAAAATAATAGTAAATAGATATATGAAAAGAATTCATCCCTCAATTGTGTATTGTGGTATCAGCCTTGAATAGGTCCAATTGTAAAAATACTTGAGCATAGATTTCAATTGTTGTTTCAACTGGAACCACGGTGTTCAGAAGAAAAAAAAAATGACAGTTGGAAAGCCTATTTGATATTCAAAATAGATGGAAAAACACTTAACTCTAGGATTGGGACTGGAAAAAATTACGTTTAACACCTTAGATATGTCAATTATTATGTAATATGTATAGGTATAAAGTTTGGTCCTGCAGCATTTATCACGAGACTTGGGATAATTGAGCAAATCCTAAAACATTTTATAACCTATTACACCTCATATTGTATCAGATTCCACTTTGTGGCTTTCATCACATTGATGGAGATTTGTTGTTGGTTCCTTGGAGGTCTTTGGCTTGGGGCAACCTTACTTATCCTTCATTGGATGATTGTGCCCACTGCTTGGTGGTCCATTGACATGTGCTTGCCTTGTTAATCACCCATTGGTCGTACTTATGGATGGTTGTGGAGCATACTATTTCATTGTGGTGTGGTTTAATATATATTCTTATTTTGGATATGGATGATGGTTTTAGCTACCCAAGATGTAGATGTTTCCTAGTGACTTGGTGTGTTGATGTATGATGTCAATGTCACTAGGAAGGGGTGTTCCACATGGTCCTCATGTGTTGGATATGTGATGGGGAACACACTTGCTGATTGGATGGGTTAGCATTGTTTATGTCGCCTTCTCTTATTATGTTGCTATGGTAGAATGGTTTATGTTGCCTATGTGGGATTTTTCTAGGTGATATGACTTAATTAAACATTTACTAGAAATCACCTAGGGGGAAATGTGATTAATGATGTTAATACCCTCAATGATATGTTATTTCCCAAGTTTGAGTTAGAGAGGGGGTACTACATATGATTCGATGGTGATTTAACCTTTGTCTTAGGTTGGGATTTATTTTTTGTTTGTTATCATTGTGGGGCTTTGCTAGGGAGAACATTTGTTATTTACATGGTACAACATGTTTAGAGCATAGTTTTAAAACCAGGCCGGTTTGGCTCGGAATCGGTCGAGTCGACCGAGCCAAAGGGTAGGCCGGTCCGACTCGGCGATTAAACCGGTCAGGCGGCCGGTTTGTTACCGAGCCGGCCGAGCGGTATACCGACTCGGCCGGCTCGGTAACAAACCGGCCAGCTCGGCCTGGTCCGAGTTAAACCGACCGATTTGTTCCAGCCGGCCGGGGGGCCCAAAAACAATAAAAAATCGGACTTGAAAATGAAACTTTTTTTGTTGTTAGGTTTTCTTCAGGCTATCTAACCCCTCCCCATCCTATTTAACTTACCCAACCCCTCTCAATACCTCACATCTATCTCATTGAATTTTCTTGAGCATTTGTGAGGGTTTTCTGAAGAGTTGTGGAGTTGGTTTTTGGAGCAGCTTCATGGTAATGTTTAAGAAATTCTCCTTAATCTTCATTTTCATCCTTTTACTTAAATTTTTAACATTACCATGAAATGACTCAGGATGTTTGAGACTGGTTTCGACCTCATTGGATTTCATATGGAGAAAGTAGAATTTTAGATCTCATTCAAAATCCAGCAGACTTATCAGTTTTTCAGGATTTCAGGATTGGGTTATTACAATGTTTCCATCGAATTTTGTCATGTATTAGGGTATGGAACTCGTATTTAATCAAGAGCACCAATCCCTCTATGTACCTTGATGTTAGTGACATTGGTTATGTTTTTTGTTTTGATCTCTATATCATCATCCTGTATTGGACAATGCACTGGGTGAAATTTTGATATAATGGATATATTCATGAGCCTACTTTGATCATATGTTGCCTTTTGTCTATATTGTAATGCTTTGTGTTTGGAAACATGAATAAAAATCTTTAAAATTATGTTTTTGTACAAAAAAAAAAATATTTAATGTATTTTTTACAAAAATCGAGTCATTGAAACCGAGCCAACCGAGTCATTACCAATTCGGAGTCGGAGTCGGAGTCGGAGCTAACCCTCGGCCTGGTCGGAACCCGATTCCGTTTTTTAAAACACTGGTTTAGAGTGCACCCCTCATTGGCACAAATGTTCATGGTGATTTAATCTATTGGTCACTGAATTAGAGGGGGGCTACGGTTATATTTGAGTATACATGTTGAAGTTGATTTAACTATTCAACGGTTAAATTAATCTAATTTATCCATATTGAAGTTAATAGCTTGGGCACCCTACTTCACTAGCTTCCTTTTCACACTTCAAAGGGTTAGTTGGAGATTGCTATGGAGGCTTTTTACTAGAGGTGTGTGGCGAAATTAGAGGGCCATGCTAGTAGCACATTACATGCATTTACTTGGTCTTTTTAATATTTCTGAGCATATCTTCACAGAGTGCACTTGTGGAGACATATGTAGCTATTGTTGATATTGTATTATTTCATGGAGTTTTGGCGTGGTCAAAACCCTAGTAAACTCTTATCTCCATGGAGTTGGTTGCATTGGGAATTGCACACGTGGATTTGGTTGCATGCATCTTGATGACCACTTTCTATTTTTGGAGGGTTGGTTATGGCGCATTGTCCGAGGAGGAATATTATACTAAGCATGCATCCATTCTTGGAGGGTGAATTCTATGTGTACCCATTTAGCATTTGACTTGGTAAATCCCTATTTCTGGATGAAGACGACCTCTCTTAAGGAGGATAGCATCCTTATGTCTTGATATTGTCAACCATGGATCTAAAACTACTCTTAACATTTTTTAATTTATTGACTTGTCATATATTTTATTGTATTGGAGAGCTCACTCTATTTAAAGAGGAGTTTCTCTCCATTTAAAGAGAGGATTTAGCAATTAGAGGATTGTGAAGAAATGAAAGAAAAGAAGGAAATTGTAGGAGCTTTGAGATAATGTTGATCTTCCCTCGTGTAGCAAACCTTTGAATACTAATGAAGCGTTGAGGTGTTGATCTACATTCTTGTATGGTTATGATATGCTTTTCAATAATTGTTTATATGTTATAGAATTTTCTTGTTGTAGTATTTATGTGAAGGTTTAATAATGAATTCAATTATCATTTAGGAATAAGCAATGTGAGGAGTTTCTTCCTCTTGTTTATTTGTTGTTTTATTTCTGCACTTGTTCTCCTTTTTTCTATCAATGAAGTTGCAGATTTGGAATTACATTTCAACCACAAAGCAGCTCCTGTTTATTTGTTGCTTTATTTCTGCACTTGTTCACCAAATAATAAAATTAACTTAACTTATTTATCAATTAAGTTGCAGATTTAGAATTACATTTCAGCCATAGGGCAGCTCCTTCACATTCGTATTGACGAGTGGCACCCTTAGCCCTCCAGGGCTTGATTCTATAGCTCATTTTCAGCAAACAATTTGGAGTAAATTGCTTTAAACTAATATATTTTACCTTAAGCACACACCCAAGTGATGAATGCATCAAATCAGTTTTTCATTGTAATATCCCTTTTCAGGGATATCTCTCAAACACAAGCAAACTCCAACCAGAGATGGACTGGAAGGGCGTTTACCAGATGTGTCACCTCTAAAAAGAGGGTGAGATCTGGAGGCTACCTAGCCTTTTCCAGACTCTGTTTAAGAGTATGGGAAAAACACACCAAGTGGTATACTATCTGGAATGCTCAAGAGAGAAATAACAGTAGTGCAAGCATACAATAGCATATGTAGAACATGTAACAGATACTCACAAATATAGAGAGAAAGCTAAGCCATTTTATTATACTGAGAATAGAAATGAGTACAATAGGTGATCAGAGTGATGGCACCTAGACTTGCACCAGACAAGTGAAGAAAAGCTCTCAGAATGACAAAGAAATGGTTGCTCTTTGATCTGCGTCCAAGCTACCGGAGAACTGCTATGCTGCTGCTACTGCTGGAACCAAAATGAGTATTTGGGGCTGCTCCCCTACTCGGAAAAAGCTGAAACTCTGGAATCCACCTCTCCTCACCAAACCCAGAAAAGCCCAGAAAGAGTTTCTGAAATAGCCAACCCCCGAAAATCACCCCCTTGAGGATCTACGCTATCCTCCAAGGCTCTGCGCTGACACTGAAGGGAATCCACCAAAATACTGCCTCAAACTCTGCCAAAATCCTCCAATAGGAAAGGGTTGGCCCCTTGCTCAATCTCAAAGCTCGAAACCTCCCAAAAGAAACCCAATCCGGAGCTCCCAAGAAATGGACTGCGTCCTCCCTCTCAAGACTGCGCAGTCACTAGATGCCAAGCTCCACCACCAAGCCTCAACTCGATCCTCTTGCAAAAATACTAATGGGACTACCTCACCCAAGCAAGCACTCGAAGTCCCCCGGGGCTGAGGGTGAGATCTCCGAACAGAGACACTCGGTGCACTAAACAGTGCTGCAGACTAGCTAAACAACCAGCGTGCTCAAGAAGTCAAAGTGACCAGCTCAATATCATAAACATCGAATCACCAAAATGAGGAGGCTCTCCTCCTTTTATAACGTTGGCCTCTCTCTCAAACCCTAGGCCCATCATCTCCAACGTAGCCTCTCTTGGCCCCACGCTGCCAACTCAACCTGCACAGTCCCTCCACATGCTCTAGTGGGTCCCCTCTCTACGTGGTCTCTTTGCCCCCCTTGGCCCATTTAAGTTACAACGTTGTGTCTACTAGGGAGTGAACTTTATGTTTAGAGTGAGTTATGTCCCCCTCTACTCACTTTTATTTATAATTTAACTATAGTAAGCAAAATTGATCAAAATTAATATTTCCAATTAGTCATCGCTAATTGGAAATATTACAGTCTCCCCCGGCAAAATGTTGCTTGACCCCAAGCAACTGTAGTGATGCATGCTGCAAGATTTTCTCATTCTCCCAAGTGGCATCCTCATCCGGCAAATTCTTCCACCTCACTAAGAATTCCCAGATTGTCCTGTTCCGCAGCTGCCTCTCCCTGGTATCAATAATGGCCTCTGGCTGCAACACCAAATGCCTTTCATCATCCGTAGGCGATAGCTCATTTGTCACTGTCACCTACTGCCCCAATGCCTTCTTCAGGCATGATACATGAAAAATGTTATGAATCTTGCTGCCTTGGGACAGCTCCAACTCATAAGCATCCTGTCCAACCCTGCGTATCACCCTGTATGGTCCATAAAAATGTGGCTTGAGCTTCTCAGCTCCCCTCTACTTCAGTGACGACTGTCGGTATGGCTGCAAACGTAGGTAGACCAAGTCCCCTACCTCAAACTATCTCTCCACCCGACCCTTGTCGGCGTACAACTTCTGTTGATTCTACGTTGTAGCCATGTTATCCTTGAGAGCTCGGAGAATGTCCTGGCTCTCTTGGATCCAATCTTTGGCTCTCGAAGCCTTGCTAGCACCAAACATCACATCAACAAAAGATAAAGAATGATATCCATATAAGGCATAGAACGGAGACATACCGATGGATATGTGATGTGTGTTGTTGTAGCAATACTCCCCCAGATGCAGCCACTTCAGCCACGCTCTCTGCTGCCCACTAACATAGTTACGCAAGTAGCCCTCCAGCCACTTGTTAACTATCTCTGCCTACTCGTCTGTCTGTGGGTGGTAGCTGGTGCTCGGTGTCAACTCTGTCCCCGCCAGCCGGAAAAGCTCCTGCCAGAATCCACCCATAAAGCGGCTGTCCCTGTCACTAATAATGGTCTTGGGAAGACCATGTAACCTGAAGATCTCTCTGAAGAACAGCTCTGCCACCTGTGCTGCTGTATAGTGTGCAGATCTGGCGAAAAAGTGTGCGTACTTCGTCAGCCGATCAACGACGACGAATATACAGTCCTTGCCCTGCACCATGGGAAACCCTGTGATGAAGTCCATCGAAATGCTCTCCCATTTCCCCTCCGAGATGGGAAGAGGCTGCAACAAACCTACTGGATGGCTCATCTCTCCCTTGTTTCTCTGGCAAACCTTACACTCCCTGATATGCTGGAGCACGTCCTCCTTGAGACCCTTCCATGAGAACCTCTCTCTGATGGCCCAGTAGGTTTTGGTAAACCCCTGATGGCCGGACAATGGTGAATCATGTGATGCCTGAAGTATCTTCTTCTTGAGCTGGGAGCCCTCAGTCAAGAAGATCCTATCTCTGTAGTAGATGATCTCCTCTATCACCCTGTATCTATCATCTGTCACCTGACCATCCAGAACCTCACAAGAAAACCTGTCCTTCGAGTACTCCACCAAAAGTCGAACCCTCCAATCTGTATCCAAACTCATCAGAGACAACGTGGCTGGTCTACGTGAAAGTGCATCAGCTACCACGTTGTTCTTTCCCTTGACATACTCAATGTCAAAGTCATAAGCCTGGATCTTGCTGATCCACTTCTGTTGCCTCTCCTATAGCTGCTTCTGCTCCAAAAAGAACTTGAGGCTTTTGTGATCAGTCCTCACCTTGAACCTGTTACCCACCAAGTACTGCCGGAATTTGGCCAATGCATGCATAATGGCCAGCATCTCCTTGTCGTATATAGCATACAACCGCTCATGAGGAAGGAGCTTCCTGTAGAAATTTTCTGTTTCCCACCCCGGTTTTCAGTTTCACCTTATTTCTCCAAATAGTTAAATGCCCTTTCCCATATCCTTACATTCAACAAACTGGAAAATATTTTTTTGCTGAAAACACAAATTCTGGAAAATTTACAGAATGCTGGAAAATGCATAAATAAAAATCAGCAAGCATAAAACAGCCATTCAACACATTTAACACTGATATTTTTGATCAACATGACCCTGGAAAAACCCCCTACAACTCTTGGGGAAAACCAGTTCGAAAGCTTCTCTTTTATTTTTCTGAATATTGCTTTTTACAGTGAAACAGGAAAAACTCAGAAAAAATTCCAGCAACCAATTTACAGACTTATCTCGATTTTCGTGCTTGCACACCGCCTCAGAAATTGTGCCAAATCAGCAACAACAGAAAACAGAAAATTTACAGCACCTTAGGACTGCATTAAATGTTGTACGGCCACCTCGGGAAGCGTGCCAAAACAGCTGTACTTTGCTGTACGGACTATACAGATTTTGTACAGCAACCTCTCTCAAAATCCATGCCAAAAAACAGAGTTGTAGTTGTTGTCCTCTTCCTCGATTTTTGTGTCGGAAATGACAGCCACCCTTTTCCTTGAAAAACGTGCCTGATTTTTGTCCCTTGGAGTGCGTGCTTGCTGCTGTACCCTCTTCCTCGATTTTTGTGCCTCCTCACTTGGAAACACTGCCTCTCCTTTGCTGTACGGATTTTCTGCCTCGGTATGTGTGCCAATAAATGCTGCTGTACCTTTGCTGAAATCTCTTCACTGCTGCCCTCCTTCTTCTCACTGCTCAGAAAAATCTCCAGCTCTCCTTCTCTCCTTCTCCCAATCTGCTCATGAAAAAATGAATGACCTTTTCCCTCCTTTTCCTCCTTTAATCTAACCCTAAGTGACTTTTGGGGAATCCCTAAATCCAATGGCTGAAATAGATTGAGATCTAGGGCTGAGATTAAATGCTCATTTAAATCTCACTTTCTATTTTTTAATTCACCCCACTTTAATAAAGACCCACTTAGTCATTTACTTCCAAAGTCACTTTTCCTTTCTAATTTTACATTGACTTTATTAAAGTCACTTTAAAATTAGACTTTAGTAACTTTATCACTTAAAGTCACTTTTAAATTAGATTTGACTTTATAACTTTATAAAGTCACTTTATTAACTTTATCACTTAAAGTCACTTTAAAATTAGATTTGACTTTATAAAAATTATAAAGTCACTTTAGGAGAAAAATTAAATTCTTTTGGACACTTTTCCCTAGGCCAAAGATCAAAGCCTTAGGGAACCACCTGTCCTCCGGTAACCAAATTTCAACACTTCCGGCTCTCATAGGCTATAGGGTGGCCTCCTTGCATCAACACTGCGCCGATCCCCTCTCCCGACGCATCACACTCCAAAACAAAAGGCTGCGTAAAATCTGGCAACGCAAGCACTGGGCAGCTGCTCATAACCTCCTTGAGCCTGTCAAAGGCTCGCTGCGCTGTATCTGTCCAACTAAATGCCCCTTTCTTCGTCAGATCTGTCAGGGGTGCAGCGACCTGAGAGAAACTCTTGACGAACTTCCTATAATAAGTACAGATACCAATAAATCCTCGAAGCTCCGTCATGTTTCTCGGCTCTGGCCAATCACTGATGGCCCTGATCTTCTCCTCGTGGACTCTCACTCCGTCCACCCCTATGATGTGTCCCAAAGTACAACATCTCCGTCAACCCAAACTCACATTTGGAGAGCTTAGCATAGAACTCCTGCTCCTCCAAAATATGCAGTACTGTCTCTAGATGCCGAAGATGCTCCTCCCAAGTCCTACTATATATAAGGATATCATCAAAGAAGACCAACACAAACTTCCTCAAGTGACTACGGAAGATGTGGTTCATGCATGACTGGAAGGTAGCTGGTGCGTTGGTTAGCCCAAAGGGCATCACCAAGAACTCGAAGTGGCCATAATGACACCTGAAAGCGGTCTTGGAAATGTCCTGCTCCCTCACGCGGATCTGATGGTACCTGGATCTCAAATCAATCTTTGAGAAGAACTGTGCTCCCCTCAACTCATCCATCAGCTCATCAATCCTCGGTATAGGGTACCTGTTCTTCAGGGTCTTTTTGTTCAGGGCCCTGTAATCAATGCACATCCTCAATGTGTCATCCTTCTTCTTCACCAATACCACAGAAGAAGCAAAAGGACTGGTGCTCGGTCGAATGTGTCCAAGAGCCAGCAACTCCTGGATGGCCTGCTCAATCTCGTCCCGATAAGCCTTAGGATGCCTATAGAGGGTGGTAATAACGGCCTGAATGCCCTGCTCTAGCTCTATAGTGTGCTCAAACCCCCGATCCGATGGCTTTCCTAGCGGAATCTCCCCAAACACCGTGGCATACTTGTCTAGGATGGACTGTATCTCTGGATGCACTGTCTGCCTTGTAGTCCCTGCCTCTGATGCACGCAGCTCTACTGCCCACTCTATGTCTCCCTTCCGGAAGACTGCCTCCATCCAGTGAGCTGAAACAGTTTGAGGCGGATATGTGTGCTGACCCCGTATCTTCTCATGCCTCCCGGTCTTCTCATCATCCCACTCCATCTCCAAGGCCTTCCAATCCATGGTGACCTTCCCTAGAGTGATAAGCCATTGTACACCCAATATCATGTTGGTGTCCGGGATGTTGACCACGAAAAAGTGGTCAGTCAATGTGTAGGTGCCCATCGTCACTGATAACTTCACATCCTTCCCCTTTGGGTGGGGAAAGCACATCTCTAAAGTACAGGTGTTACAGTCTGGGTAGTATCACACGTCCACGGTCTGCTAACGTCTGGCGATCTCTTTGAGTGTGCGTTGGTCTAGTGGATCGACTAGACCCCGAAAGCTGCCTTTCCCAACAAACGGATAGATCGAAAAACATCAACCCCAAATCCTCAGAAAATCTGCAATATACGTCTCTGGGCTCCCGGTCTGTTTGAGCCTCGTCAGCTGAACAAAGTGCTCCTCCGGATCCCTCCGGTCAAACCTCTCTATCAACCTCCGAGTGAACTCGGCATAGGTAGTCACTGTGGAATGCCCGAGTGTAACCATCCCATGAAACCACCAGTTCTGAGCCTCGCCATCCAAATGCAACGTGGCCACCTTGATGGCCTCCGTCTCTGCCATCTGGTTGAGCTGGAAATATATGTCCAGCTTCTCCACCCAAGATTTTGCCGAACTGTTTGATGAACCATCAAACGTAGGCAAATGGAATCGGCTCGCTGTACGCTAGGTGTCTCCATCATGATAATGCCGATGCCCTCTGTGATGGTCGCGGGGTCTGTTGTCCCGCTAGAGCTGAACAAAGTCTCTGAATGAAAGGGCATCCCTGAACTCCTACCCATATGCCTAGTAATCAGCAAAATAATCACCCATGTGGCCAGGCTCTGGCTCCTGCTGTGCTCCTGCCCTTGTGTCTGCACCCAGAAAAGTGGGCATAGTGGAACGTGTGGGTGCATGTGATGCCTGGTGCGGAGTGGCATCCCGCTCCTGCAAATGGTGGGATGTGCCCGACCCCTCACCAACATGGAAACCCCTTGGGGTTTCACGCTGTCTAGCCTCCACAGCAGTGAATCTCTGACCCATCATCTCGATCTGCCTCGCCAGGTCCTGCACTGATTTGAGGAGTGCTTCCCCAAACTGTTTTGCATCACTATCATCTGCCATCGGTACTTCCTGCTCTAAATCTACTGTTGGATCTTGTTCTGTGTCTACCACTGGTTCCTCCTATTCTGTGTCCACCACTGGAACGCAGTCACCCTCTCCGTAGGTGATTTGCAACCTACGCTCTCTGTCACGGTACCTCCTACCTCTGTATCAAATATACGGCTCTCCCCCAGTGTCATAGACGACTAGCTCCACAGGCTGAGACAAATCTATGAGCTCTGATACCACTGTAATATCCCTTTTCAGGGATATCTCTCAAACGCAAGCAAACTCCAACCAGAGATGGACGGGAAGGGCGTTTACTAGATGTGTCACCTCTGAAAAGAGGGTGAGATCTAGAGGCTACCTAGCCCTTTCCAGACTCTGTCTAAGAGTATGGGAAAAACACACCAAGTGGTATACTATCTAGAATGCTCAAGAGAGAAATAACAGTAGTGCAAGCATACAATAGCATATGTAGAACATGTAACAGATACTCAGAAATATAGAGAGAAAGCTAAGCCATTTTATTATACTGAGAATAGAAATGAGTACAATAGGTGATCAGAGTGATGGCACCTAGACTTGCACCAAGCAAGTGAAGAAAAGCTCTCGGAATGACAAAGAAATGGTTGCTCTCTGATCTGCGTCCAAGCTGTCGGAGAACTGCTATGCTGCTACTACTGCTGGAACCAAAATAAATATTTGAGGCTGCTCCCCTACTCGGAAAAAGCTGAAACTCTAGAATCCACCTCTACTCACCAAACCCAGAAAAGCCAGAGAGCGTTTCTGAAATAGCCAACCCCCGAAAATCACCCCCTTGAGGATCTACGCTATCCTCCAAGGCTCTGCGCTGACACTGAAGGGAATCCACCAAAATACTACCTCAAACTCTGCCAAAATCCTCCAATTGGCAAGGGCTGGCCCCTTGCTCAATCTCAAAGCTCGAAACCTCCCAAAAGAAACCCAATCCGGAGCTCCCAAGAAATGGACTGCGTCCTCCCTCTCAAGACCGCGCAGTCATTAGATGCCAAGCTCCACCACCAAGCCTCAACTCGATCCTCCTACAAAAATATTGATGGGACTACCTCACCCGAGCAGGCACTTGAAGTCCCCTGGCATTGAGGGTGAGATCTCCAAACGAAGACACTCGGTGCACTAAACAGTGCTGCAGACTAGCTAAACAACCAGCATGCTCAAGAAGTCGAAGTGACCAGCTCAATATCATAAACATCGAATCACCAAAATGAGGAGGCTCTCCTCCTTTTATAACGTTGGCCTCTCTCTCAAACCCTAGGCCCATCATCTCCAACGTAGCCTCTCTTGGCCCCACGCTGCCAACTCAACCTACGCAGTCCCTCCACGTGCTCTAGTGGGTCCCCTCTCTACGTGGTCTCTTTGCCCCCCTTGGCCCACTTAAGTTACAACATTGTGTCTACTAGGTAGTGAACTTTATGTTTAGAGTGAGTTATGTCCCCCTCTACTCACTTTTATTTATAATTTAACTATAGTAGGCAAAATTGATCAAAATTAATATTTCCAATTAGTCATCGCTAATTGGGAATATTACATTCATCCAAGAGGTTGAATGTGGTAAAATAACCCTTCCCAACCATATAGCCAACCTCAACATGGTTGATTGTAACAAACTAGTTATTTCATTCATTCAATGTTCCATGACTCCCTTAGCACTAAGACTAATAAGCACTAGCCTTACATCATCCCGTTTCTTTATTCCCCTCATGTCCTTTCCACGCCCCCTTTTTCCATTTCCACTACCACATACCATCACTACAAAAACAATTTGGAGTAAATTGCTTTAAACTAATTCATTTTATCTTAAGCACACACCCAAGTGATGAATGCATCAAATCAGTTTTTCATCCAAGAAGTTGAATGTGGTAAAATAACCCTTCTCAACCATATAGCCAACCTCAACATGGTTGATTGTAACAAACTAGTTATTTCATTCATTCAATGTTCCATGACTCCCTTAGCACTAAGGCTAATAAGCACTAGCCTTACATCATCCCGTTTCTTTATTCCCCTCATGTCCTTTCCACGCCCCCTTTTTCCATTTCCACTACCACATGCCATCACTACAAACACATTGTTTTATCAAGGCTTACTCTTTATTTTTCACATTGAGCCCCACTCCGTAGCCTTAATAATCCCCCTCAAGTTGGGGAAAAGCCATATAAAAGGAGAAGAAAGAGCTACTAAGCTGACAGTGGGTAGCTTTCCTAAGTTGCACAAAACTAACACCTTGGTGATTGCAACTTTATAGTACACTTTTCTGGTTCCTAGATTTGTTGTAACATAACTGATAACTTCAAAATTAAATCAATACTCCTTAGCTGGTTCTCTTGTTTGAAGCTAGTTGTATGCCCATGGAGTCCAAAACAATGATTAGATATCTAGAATATAACTATAAATTGCTCAAGTTGAGCGAAGGCAGACTCCCTGTTATTGCTTCTACAATGAGCCATAGCCATGATAGTCTCAAAAGAGGTGGGGTCGAAACTGTTACTTTACTTAACTATTCAAACATAAATGAGAACAATCAAATTAATAATATTGATTTATATTAAATCTTATATACCTATGAAGTTTAAAGATAAGATTTAGAACAAACATGAATTCGTTAACAAGAGGAAGCTTGAAATATATTATAAAGATTTTATGAATCTTGATTTGACTGATCAAAATCATTTTCCAACATTATGAACTTTAAAAAAACAAAATGATAATCGCTATGATCATGACCAATGCTCATGACCTCCATGGTGAAATTGCTTACTGGACTAACTCAAAAACACCTCAAGTTGAGCAAATTTACAAATTTTCTGATAAAAAGGAAGTTGACGATGAGTAGCATCTCCTCCTAACTTGCTCTACCCTTGATAATTTCATAACTCTATTACTCTTCAGACCTCCTGGCTTCGTACTAGCATTTCCACTATGCCCAAGTATAGAAATGACATTTTGAAGAATATCTAGTCTAACTGATTTAATCTGTCCAATGGTCATAGGGGATGGTAACATCATCATCATACAAGAAGCATGTACCAGACAAAGAACTTTTATAGAATCATCTTTTATAGTATGAGAGATATTGATTTACCTGAAATTTTCAGAGTGGCTGCAAGCAGTTTCTCTTCAAGTTGCTGCTTCTCTGTCATAAGCAGAGCCGAATGTTCTTTCTCCGCAGCTAGTTTTTGTTGTTCCTCCTGCCTCTGTCGTATTGCTTCCTATGATGCAAGCCCACATGGAAAACTAAGCAAAAACTTTCGACATTACAAGTTCAATGATTATATGAAGGTGTACAAAATTTTGTGTATTTTACCTGCAATTCAACCTTAATTTTGGCCATTTCCTGTTCCATTGCTCTCAAGTGTTCCATAGTAACAGAAGATGATGGGATGCCACTACTCTGATGTTGCTCTTCTTGTCGTTGTAGCATATTTAGTTCTGCTCTCAGAGTAGCTGCATCTTCTTCAGCCTGTTGAAAAGAAAAAAATGGATTTTTCTTCAAATGAAATAAGTGAATCAGTGAACCCCAAACACACAAAAAAAGGGACAAGCTTTGACCTTATATTGCTCTTCCTCCACTTCCTTCAGACGCCTTTTTACTGCTCGAAACTGTGCTGATAGATCCTCCTACTTATGAAATTCATAAACAGAACAGGCAATCACCAGATTATTATAATATTAATAACAAAAGGCTATCCAATGTAGTGAGGTTGAACACCAGTATGGTGAGCATAATTTCTACCCTTGTTATAATCGCAGCATCCTTTTCCCGAGTTGCATCCTGTAGAGCTTTCTTTAATGATGGCAACTCAATCTCTTCCTGGAAAAGCAAGACAAAATAAATAAACATCTGCTTCATAGATTATTTCTTTTCTACAACAAAAGGATTTGTAATATGACCGTAAATTTTCTTGTGAATGTTAACAAACTAAAACTTGTCACTTGCCATTTTTTTCAACTGTTTCTCAAATGCATCCCGCTCTGTTTCTAGCGTCTCCAGCTGCCATAATAATTGAATGGGTTTGAAATAGCAAGAGAAACAAAAGCATCATACCTAACTAATTTAGAGTCAAATGGTAAGTGCTCGACATTCGATGAATTTCAAATTTTCTGGGAAAAAATGTCAAATGTGGTGACTAAGGCTGTCAGCATCAAACCAAGACAAGTAGCTCCACTGCATACTTGAAGTTGGAATAAGTGTAAGTGCATACAATTCAACATAGAATCAATAAAACTATTGCAAATGGAATAGAAAGGCAATACCGTTGAGACAAAGCTTTTATTTTGCTGTTGTTGCTCTTTAATATCAGCTTCTAATTGCCTTGTATATGCTAATAAAGCTTGAAATTCTTTCTGTCCATTGAAATCAACCCATAGCCAATATGCATGGCAGAAAGAGGTCTATATTAATACCAACTCTAACAGGCATGAAATATACAAATAAGTAATTGCCATTCACTGTTTACATCATTGTCAACTTTCAGATTTGGTTGAAAATGATCACAAATAAAAAAGATTAACATCATATTTGGTTGAAAATGATCACAAATAAAAAACATTAATATCAGATTTGGTTGAAAATGATCACAAGTAAAAAACATTAACATCAGATTTGGTTGAAAATGATCACAAGTAAAAAACATTAATATCAGATTTGATTGAAAATAAACAATTTATATAGTTAGGACATGTGGATATAATTATTAAAATTGAAACTTAACCAAGATTTACCAAGTAAATCAGAAAAACCTGCCTCAGTGCATTGATTGCTGATCCAATGTACAGTTTCCTCAACCCCGCTGCTAGTTTTCTGGAGCCCTGCTGAACAGAAAAAGAAAAAAGAGTAACAGTCACATATTATCCAATATGATCTTGGGAAGGGCCAAATAGGTACATTGAATCCAAAAGCTATGAAAAATCCATTGATAATTTATTAGTTCATTGCCCATTTTCAAAAGAAGTTTGGAAAGAAGATTTCAAGCTAGCCAACAAAGATGGCTTATAGGAGAAGAATCTACCTTAGACTGTTTCAAGATCCGGTGTGAAAATAAAAAGGTAAAAGAGCATAAAGCATTACCCAGCACAATGGCCTGGACATTATCGCTAGCTAGAAACGATATGACTTTCCAAAATAAAGAAATCATTCTCATTCAGGTCTGCCTCCATATCAGGCATGCATATAATGGTATTTGGGTTTTATTTGTGTTCCACTGAACAAAATCTAAGAGAATGATACAAGGTCCTCATATTGATTTCTCCAAGCCCTAGGAATTCTTGAATGGAGCTTACTGATATACCTTAGGTGTTTGTGGCTTGGGTGGTATCTTATATCCATGCAAAAATCATTTTATTAGCCTTAAATCAACAATGGGGCAAGGGATCTGTTACCTCCAAGACCTCCACTGTAAGTGGAAATGCCCTAAAATACAAGTGCAACCCTAGATAAAATAAGTTAATTATATTAATGTCCCAAAAATGACCAGAGAAAATGTCAATGGAACTGCTAAGGACCATGATGTAGAGGAAAAGCAGGAGTACAAAGAACAAGAAGTAAAACATGAGGTCAATATCCTAAAACATGGAAAACCCATGACTCCAAGTGCGAGTGGCCACAATGGGAGGGATATGTACAAAGGGAAGGGCTCTAGGGACTAGGTCATGGTCCAATAGATTGATCTCTCCTAACATCTGAGGCAAAATGAAGAAAACTAAAGATAGAATAGTGCCCCGAGGAAGTGTTGGGGGTGGATTTGGACCCTCTACTGCACTATTGCCTAGAGGAATTCATTCGTCGTTGATGTCTAGGTGACCTCGACAACCTATTGGTAAGAGTTTTGATGTAGCAATGGCTCTGAGGTCTCTAGGGAGGGGGAATACTCCCTCTGTACTGATCTGGAGTCAAAGGCAATGTTGTGATCATTATGTCTCTTGGCGTCGCTCATTGATGGAGCATCGTAAAGAAGAAAGTAATTTGTTGAAAGGGAACTAGTCCACGAAGAGGTTGGAGAACGTGGGCACAAAGTTTAAGTGTGTCCTACATGTAAAGAGCTAGACATCTCTAGTCTGAGTATCAAAAGAAACTTGATAGAGTCTAAATCCCCTTGAACAAGCAATGGAATCTAATAAATGGGGCAACGAAAGAAGTGCTCTCCATATCAATCTCTCGAAGATGGCAAAGCTGACAAATCCTATCTGATTGATCAATTTGGTAGTCCATCTCAATACACAGTCTATGATAGCCAACTCTGGAGTCTGAAATTCCTCATGGGGGATCCAAAGTGCATGCATCCAATGGTGCAGCATGTAATGGGGCCAAACAATGAGTCCATCCCTCATCATTATGAAATGTTCAGCATAGAAGGCCATCTTCAGACATAACACACCCAAAGGGTTTATCAAAGTGACATGTACATATTGCTTGTAGATATCCTCTCGAGTGATTGTATTTGTCAGGCCAGGCATTGGTAACTCCACGAATGATAAATTCTATTAGGAAAATCTTTAATATATACAAGGAGGGGGAGGCTATTGGAATTCATATTCCAATGTCTCTTCATCTTCTCATTTCCGCATCTACAATATTTTCTTAATCCCTAAAGATTAGGTATCAACCTTCCCCCCCTTAATCTGAAGGGATGTTGGTGAGTCCAAGCATCATTCTGAATTTTTCAAACGTTTCTCTTCCAAACGGTTTGGTGAAGATGTCTGCGATTTGCCTGTTTGTGGAACAATGGCATAGCCGAATAGTCTTGACCTCAACATGATATCAAACCAAATGATATTTTGCATTGATATGCTTGCTTCAATCATCGAACTTTGGATTCTTGGCCAATTTTATTGCAGAAGTATTGTCAATCAAAAAAGGAGTAGAATGCGCCCGTTTCTCCTACAAATCTTCAAGAATTGTCCTCAGCCACACAATTTCCTTTGTTGCTTCTGCAGTTGCCACGTATTCTGCCTCTGTTGTGCAATATATTGGAACTAACTATTTGTGTGACCTCCAGGAAACAACTCCTTATCTAAGACTCATAACATAACCTGAAGTACATACTCCAGTTTCTTTATCTCCTTCAAAATTTGAATCAGAGTATCCAACCAAGTTGAAGTCATCCACCTATGTATACTTGAGTCCAAAGTCTTGAGTTACCTTCAAGTACATTAGAACTCTTTTTGCACCAAACCAATGACCCTCACAAGGTTTTTCCATAAACCTGAAAAGGATTCCAATAGGAAATGAAATGTTTGGTCTGGTAGTAGCCAGGTAGTTAAGACTTCCAAAGAGTTGTTTGTACTTAGTTGTATTCTCAAATTCATTTCCTTCTTCGGATGTGAGCTTTAAATTTTGTTCCATTGGTATGGTTAAAGGATTGCACTTACCCATGCTAAATTTGTTCAACAAATCTCCAATGTACTTCTTTTGAGAGAGGAATATAAACTTCTAATGTTGGGTTACTTCAATAGGTAGATAATAGTGAACATATCCCAAATTTGTCATCTCAAAACCTTTCCTCAATTATTCTTTATGGATGCAATGTAATTTTCATTGTTCCCTGTCATTAGTAGATCATCTACATACACCACAAGATATACAACAACTTTGCCAACTTTCTTGACAAACAAAGTTGCATCATCAAGATCATAGTGTTTGAAATTTAGTTTTAGAAGATGCTCAGTCAATTTCTCGTACCAGGCTCGCGGTGCTTGCTTGAGGCCAAACAAGGATTTGACAAGCTTGCATACTTTGTGCTCCTGTCCCTTCACAACAAATCCTTTTGGTTGAAACAAAAAAAAAAACATTTTCTTTCAAATCTCCAGTCAAGAAAGCAATTTTTATATCCATTTGATGGACTTTCCAACTGTTCTAAGTTGCCAAGGAAAAGAGAGTCTGGATGGCAACCCATTTTGTTGTGGGGGAAAAAGCCTCCTCATAATTGACCCCTTCTTTCTAAGCAAAACCTTTTGCAACGAGCCTTGCATTATGCTTGTCAAGTGGGTCGTCTGCTTTATTCTTATCAAGTGGGCCATCTACTTTATGCTTGTCCTTGAAGACCCACTTGCAGCCAATCAGTTTGGTTCCCAATGGAGGGTCCTCCAACTTCCAGGCTCCATTCTTTATCAGAGCAACATACTCTTTCTACATTGCTTCTTTCCATTCATCGTGAGAAGCAACTTATTTACAGGAAGTTGGTTTGAAATATGTAGACAAATTTAATTCACAATCATAAGAAACATCAATATCAACAGTTGAATTTGAATCATCTACATCACCTCCATTCTATCTAGTAGAACTTCTCGATCTTGTCTTTCCAACCTCGTCAAGATGAACACTTTCAAGTGTCTTAGTGAACCATTTTGGAGGACCTTTCTGAGATGGTTAGGTTGTTCAATTGACTGAAATGGGGTTGAATCAAAATTAAACCTTCCAATTCTCTCAAGCACATCACTCAAAGTGTGTTTTTGATCAATGGTTGGAGCTTCATGAGGCAGAGAGAGTTTCAGAAGGAGATTCCACATATTGATCCATTCTTTATCAGAGCGGCATACTCCTTCTGCATTGCTTCTTTCCATTCATCGTGAGAAGTGTTGAAATTTGGTTACCGGAGGACAGATGGTTCCCTAAGGCTTTGATCTTTGGCCTAGGGAAAAGTGTCCAAAAGAATTTAATTTTTCTCCTAAAGTGACTTTATAAAGTTATAAAGTCAAATCTAATTTAAAAGCGACTTTAAGTGATAAAGTTACTAAAGTCTAATTTTAAAGTGACTTTAATAAAGTCAATGTGAAATTAAAAAGGAAAAGTGACTTGGAAATAAATGACTAAGTGGGTCTTTATTAAAGTGGAGTGAATTAAAAAATAGAAAGTGAAATTTAAATGAGCATTTAATCTCAGCCCTAGATCTAAAGCTATCTTAGCCATTAGATTTAGGGATTCCCCAAAAGTCACTTAGGGTTATGTTAAAAGAGGAAAAGAAGGGAAAAGGTCATTCATTCTTTCATGAGCAGATTGAGAGAAGGAGAAGAAGAGAGCAAAGGAGATTTCTAAGCAGTGAAGAGAAGGAGAAGAGAATCTTGGCGCGCATACCGAAGCAGCACTTCAGCAAATCCGTACAGCAAGGAGAGGCACACAGTTCAAGGCAGTTTTGGGCACGAGTTTCAAGGCAAACCGTACAGCAGCTTGGGCACGTATTCCAAGGAGGCCGTACAGCAGTTTGGCACAGATTTCGAGGAGCAATTTGTTGTTTTTTGGCACAGTTTTCAAGACAGTCCGTATAGTAAGTTGTTGTCCTTGTGCACAAAAACCGAGGCAGAAAACTGTACAGCATTTATTGTTGTTTCTCTACACACATTTTGAGGAATCCGTACAGCAGCATTTATTGTTGTTTGCATGCTTTCCAAGGAGGCCGTACAGCAACATTTAATGGTGTAATTTCTGGGCACGAAATTCAAGGAGGTCGTACAACATTTATTGTTTATGTTTTGTTGTTTGCACATTTTCCGAGGCGATGGTTAAGCACGGAAAACAAGATAAGTTGTATTTATTACTTGCTGAAATTTTTCTGAGTACTTCTCTCTCACTGTAAAAGCATTTATCAGAAATAAGAAGAAGCTTTCGAACTGGTTTTCCGCAAGGGTTGTAGGGGGTTTTTCCAGAATCACATTGTTAAATTTGGACAACTAGGTCCAAACTCCATCTTGTGATGCTCAGATGAAGATTCCAATATTTGTATTGGATTCCTCTTTCGGAGAGGTGTAAAATCGATATAAAATTAATTTTAATCTGATGAGCAGAACATTTATTTTGAATTTATTATTTATAATAAATTTAAGTGCAGGTCGACCTTAAGGTTTTACACCCCCAACAGATGTGTCACACACCTCAATGATGGATATAAATACAATCAACGTTGGAGAGCTTTTCACTCATCTCATCCACACACTTCTCATTATCTACAAGCATTTGAGAAGCAGTTTCATCTCCCACGTGAGAAGAAGGAAGAAATCTACTGCAGCTAAAGGACGAAATTTACCGCAGCAAATTTTCTGCAGTTAGGGTTTCTGGGCAAGTTTGACCAGTGTTGACTTTGGTCAACGCATCGTCCGTTTGAGCTGAAATTTTGTGGAGAGTTCGATTTTTGTAGGTTGTACTCATTGGCACAAAAATCGAGGTCAAAAAGTTGATCGAAGTTGGAGCTGCGTTGACTTTCTTGTTGCTGCCCTGCGTTGACTTTTTCTGGACTGCGTTGACTTTTCTGTGGTTGACTTTGAGTTGACTGGATATTTGATTTGAGGACTGTTGTGACACATTTTGGGTTGGTCGACCAAGAAGACTTTGCTGGTTGAAGCATCATGCTGATCGCCATAACGCACCAACACATTCCCCTGTTTCTGATTTGTCTTCTATAGATCCACTGGTATGTTCTATCAACATTTTACTTAACTATTTATGTGATTGTTGTTATAAAAGTAAAATTGCATCAAGCATAGAACATCTACAAAAATTTACATGGTATCAGAACTGAGGTGAAGACAAGCCCTAACTTATAGCAATCACCAACTGAGAAAAATGAGTTCCACAAGTTATGGCTTCAAGGAGGATGACAAGCTGACTGGAAGGGATGACTTCCATGCTTGGAAGATGATATTAGATCTCAAATTGGAAGACCATGATCTCATGGACTATGTATTGGGTAAGATACAAGAACCTCCATCCACTACTACTGATGCTGCTAAAACCAAGTATAAGAAGGGGGAGATCAAAGCAAAGCTAATGATCAGGGAATCCATACATAAAAGTCTGGTTGCCTACATATCTGAGTTAGGCACATCCAAGGAGATGTATGATAAGCTGATACAAATGTTCAAAGTAAACAACGCAAACCAAGTGCTATTCTTCAAGAATCAATTGAAGAATCTGAAGAAAGGCAGGGATGAGTCTGTCCAAACATATTTTCTGAAATTGACCGAGATGAGGAACAATCTGCTGGCTATTGGGGAGACAATAGCCGATCGTGAGATGGTACTCACCGCACTTGGAGGGCTCCCATATGAATGGCAAGTATTCAACACTACCATTCTCAATAATAATACAATTCCTAACTTTGACGAGCTACTCTCAAGATGCATGCAAGAAAAGACAAGAATGAAGGAATACGAAAATGACGAAATCTTCTCTGTTTGCTCATTCTCGAAAGAAGAACTACGGTGGTCCTAAGAACCAAAGGAAGAGCAAGGGCCCAAGGAAAGAAGGGCAGTGTTTCATTCATAGGCCTGGTCACTATGCTAGAGAATGTCCCTTCAAGAAGGATTCTCCCGATAGTGATGACAACAACAACAATCGGAGGAATGGAAATCAAAGAAACGACGGGTCCAAAGGAAAGAGGAAGGCTCCCTCTGGCGGAAACAATCAACCTTTCAAAAGGTCTAGAAACTCCAGGTATGAGGAGTCAAATGTTGTTGATAAAAGAAATGAATACATTCTTGTATTTGCCCTCTCTGCTGCATCCCCGCCCGACACTATGGATGTCTGGCTGATAGATAGTGGTGCCTCAAGACACATCACTGGGTTCAAGGAAGCACTCTCTGACATGGTTGAGAAGGATACTAATCTGGAAATTATCATTGGAGATAATGCCACATATCTCGTGAGAGAGACAGGGACTGTGACCCTCCACTTGTCTCGAGGACAAGTCCTACATTTGCAGGATGTACTCTATGTACCAAAATTGAAGAAGAACCTTGTGTCTATATCAGCGATCGAAGACAAAGGCTTCAATGTGGCATTCACTGATGGAAAGGTGCACATGTGGAAGAAGAATCTCAAGGAAGCTATCGTGATTGGTTTTAGAGTTGGAACACTCTACCAGGTTGAAGGAAGTCCACTGGGAGCTATGACATGTGATACTATCCGACAAACTGAACTATGGCACTGAAGGTTTGGACACCTTCATTACAAGGCCCTTCCCGAAGCAAGGAAGGTGGTGACAGGGATGCCCGATTTTGGAAATAATCATGAAGGTGTATGTAAGGGTTGTGCCGAAGGAAAGCATACAAAGGGACCTTTCCCCTCAAGTGTCACAAAGACATCTGATATTTTGCAACTGGTCCATTCTGATCTATCTGGTATGCTACCCGTGACATCCCTGGGAGGATGTTCTTACTATATGACATTCACTGATGACTTCGCTCGCAAAACCTGGATATACTTCTTGAAGAAGAAGGATGAGGCTTTCATGTGGTTTCGTACCTTCAAAGCCTTGGTGGAAAATATGACAGGGAAGAAGATCAAGATTTTGAGGACCGACAATGGCACTGAATATGAGTCAAATGAGTTCAAGGACTTTTGCAAAGAAGCTGGCATTAAGAGGGAGACTACTACTGCCTATACTCCTGAGCAGAATGGCGTTGCTGAACGAAAGAACAGGACCATTGTGGAAGCTGCCCTTGCCATGCTATGTGACCAGGGTCTACCAAAGTTTTTGTGGGGAGAAGCTGTGAATACTGTTGTATCCATTCAAAACCGATGCCCTCATTTCGCCCTGGACTCCAAAACTCCCGAAGAGGTTTTCACTAGTAAGAAACCTGACGTCTCACATTTTAGAATTTTTGGATGTCCTGTTTATTTTCATGTGCCAAAAGAAAAGAGAAGTAAGCTGGATGCTTCTGGGAAGAAAGGAATGTTTGTGGGCTACAGCGAAACCTCTTAGGCCTATAGAGTCTATGTACCTGGTCAAAGGGAAGTAGAGATATGCCATGATGTCACTTTTGACGAAGATGCTTCCCTGAAGAAAGTAGTAGATCTTCCAAGATCTGAAGAAAATCATGAAGAAAGGCCTGGAAATCAAGAAGAACCGCGGGATGAGACAATGCCTGATATTGAAGGACCAATGGACCCTATTGATCCATCTCCTTCACTGGGAAAGAGACCATCATGGCTCAGGGACACCCTCGAAGATGCTGAGGGTCATGCTGCCCCAAGGGGGACATTCCGAGAAAGCAAGAAGCCGTGTAGATACCAAGGGTATCTCGCTGCCATGAGTACTATTGTACAATCTGAACCTGGATCTTTTGAGGAAGCCGTAAAGCATCAAGTTTGGAAGGATGCTATGCACAAAGAATATGAGTCCATAATGAAGAATGATGTCTGGGATGTGGTCCCGAGACCGAAAGACAAATCTGTTGTCACCGCGAAATGGCTCTACAAGATCAAACATGGATCTGATGGGAGTGCTGAAAAGTTCAAGGCAAGGTTTGTTGCCCGTGGCTTCTCTCAAAAGGAAGGAATTGACTATGATGACATATTTGCACCTATGGCACGATATACCACCATTCGATCAATCATAGCCCTTGCTGCTACGCAAGGATGGAGTCTTCATCAGATGGATGTCAAGACCGCCTTTCTGCATGGTACAATAAAAGAAGAGGTGTATGTAGAACAACCTCTGGGATTTGAAGTTCAGGATCGGGACACTCATGTCTGTAGGTTGAAGAAAGCCCTCTATGGGTTGAAGCAAGCACCCAGAGCTTGGTACGAGAGGATGGATAGTTACTTGATGAAGCTGGGCTTCACTCGAAGTAATGCTGATCCGAACCTTTACTTCAAGGTTGTGCAGGAGAAGCCTCTCATTCTAGTGCTGTATGTGGACGACCTCTTCCTAACAGGTGCTGACCCTCTCATTCATCAATGTAAGAGGGAGCTCGCTGCTGAGTTCGAGATGAAGGACCTAGGACTGATGCACTACTTCCTAGGCCTGGAGGTCTGGCAGAGACCTGGAGAGATTTTCCTTTCTCAAGGAAAATGCATTGTGAAACTTCTGGAAAGATTTGGTATGGTGGACTGCAAGTCTGTGTCAACACCAATGGAACTCAACTTCAAGAAGTTGAGTGGCAGCGCTGCTGGGCCCGTATTGGCAAATCCTACTGAGTATCGTCAACTCGTAGGGGCTCTGATGTTCTTAGTGAACACCCGTCCAGATATATGTTTTGCAATGAACACTTTGACTCAACAGATGGTTGAGCCTCATCACTTTCACTGGGTTGGTGCCAGGAATCTTCTGAGATACCTTCGGGGCATGATAAACCATGGGTTGAGATACACTGCCGGGAGCGTGACGCTCCGTGGATATACTGATGTCGATTGGGCTGGCAATGTGGTGGATCGTAAGAGCACATCGGGATGCTGCTTCAATCTTGGTTCTGCTTCGATTTCATGGATGAGCAGGAAGCAGAAGTCGGTGGCTTTGAGCACCGCAGAGGCCGAATACATTGCAGCAAGTATGGCCTGTTGTGAAACAATTTGGTTGCGAAAGCTCTTTAGTGAGCTATTTGGACATGTGCTAGATACCACCATGATACTCTGTGATAACCAAAGTGGGATTCGCTTGACCGAGAATCCTGTGTTCCACGACCGATCCAAGCATATTGATATCAGGTACCATTTCATCCGGGATATGGTACAGCGAGGCACCGTAAGGCTCAATCATATAGGAACTGATGAGCAGGTCGCGGATATTCTCACTAAGCCCCTGGGGAAGGTCAAGTTCCTAACCTTCCATGAGAGACTTGGTATCGTGGAATGACCCTATGATGTGGGTCCTGTTGGACGATGAGCTCGAGGAGCTCTGGGGGGCTTTGGGGACAGCTTCTCGGAGCTATGAGCAACCACAAGGCTAGGCTTGCCAAACCTTGTTGGTGTGCTTGGACCCCACCGTTGTGATTGTTGAGTTGGTTCACCTCTCATTATCTGTGCCCCGTATGCATCCTACCCATTGAGTTCGGGGCTCATGGGAAGTACCTCTCATTTGGCCAATGAGATGGGAAAAGCTAGAGACCAGTAGCAAAGACTGATGGACGCATCAGAGATTGCCGTACTCTCTATCTAGGATGGCACGGTCCAACCACTTGATCGTGGATCAAGTCTAGTGAGGTCTCGGACCTCCGCCTGACTTCGGGTCAGATAAACCAACTTTGGGTTGGTTGGAGACTCTTTCTGAGTTTGATAGAGGTTTCGGACCTCTGTGCTGAATTTGTCAGCCAGGGGATGATGTCTTTGTGACTGACCCACTTCTGTTCTGAAATAAAGAGGCCAGCAAAGCAAGTTACGGCGGGATGACGCACGATGTTTGATTGCATTGGTGGATGGAGTTCTCCCTAGTTGAGAGGGAGTGTTAAATTTGGACAACTAGGTCCAAACTCCATCTTGTGATGCTCAGATGAAGATTCCAATATTTGTATTGGATTCCTCTTTCGGAGAAGTGTAAAATCGATATAAAATTGATTTTAATCTGATGAGCAGAACATTTATTTTGAATTTATTATTTATAATAAATTTAAGTGCAGGTCGGCCTTAAGGTTTTACACCCCCAACGGATGTGTCACACACCTCAATGATGGATATAAATACAGTCAACGTTGGAGAGCTTTTCACTCATCTCATCCACACACTTCTCATTATCTACAAGCATTTGAGAAGCAGTTTCATCTCCCACGTGAGAAGAAGGACGAAATCTACTACAGCTAAAGGACGAAATTTACCGCAGCAAATTTTCTGTAGTTAGGGTTTCTGGGCAAGTTTGACCAGCGTTGACTTTGGTCAACGCATTGTCCGTTTGAGCTGAAATTTTGTGAAGAGTTCGATTTTTGTAGGCTGTACTCATTGGCACAAAAATCGTGGTCAAAAAGTTGACCGAAGTTGGAGCTACGTTGACTTTCTTGTTGCTGCCCTGCGTTGACTTTTTCTGGACTGCGTTGACTTTTCTGTGGTTGACTTTGAGTTGACTGGATATTTGATTTGAGGACTGTTGTGACACATTTTGGGTTGGCCAACCAAGAAGACTTTGCTGGTTGAAGCATCCTGCTGATCGCCGTAATGCACCAACACATTCTCCTGTTTCTGGTTTGTCTTCTATAGATCCACTGGTATGTTCTATCAACATTTTACTTAACTATTTATGTGATTGTTGTTATAAAAGTAAAATTGCATCAAGCATAGAACATCTACAAAAATTTACACACATTGACCAAAAATCAGCATGTCAAAATTCTGTGTGTGGCTGATTTATTTTTCTGAGTTTTTATTTATGCATTTCAGCATTGTGAAATTTCCAGAATTAGTGTTTTCAGAAAATATTTATTTTTCCAGCTTGTTGAATGTATGGCTATGGGAATGGGCATTTAACTTTATGGGAAAAATAAGGAGAAACTGAAAACCAGGGTTGGGTTATCAAATTTCTACATGGTATCAGAGGTATTTTGCTGAAAACGCAGTTTGAGACAGCAAGAAGAAAAAATTACAGCACGTTGATTTTTCACACATAAATCATTACCTTTACTACAGCAGTGTTATTTTCAGTTTATTAGGACAGCAAGCATGTCTTTGGGCTTGAGGGTGGAGGATAGGTTGGATGGGCATAGTAACTACAGTGTTTGGAAGGAAAGAATGCAGAGCATCTTTGGGGAGGGAGAAGTCTGGGATATCATGGTGCATACCGCACAGCACCCTGTTAATGTGCCTACTGATGTTGTTCAATTGGCAGCCTTTTATAAAAAGAATAACAAGGGTAAGAGACTGATTCTAGATGGAATCAAAGACCATTGCATTCCTCATGTGAGAGGAAAGAGATATGCTCATGAGATGTGGACAGCACTGACCAATCTCTACCAAAGTACCAATGAGAACAGAAAAATGGTCCTAAGGGAGAAGCTGAAGACCATTAAGATGGGTAAGACTAATAGTGTAGCTGGATATTTCACAAAGATTACTAATGTGAGAGATGCATTGGCAGCAGTTGGAGAGGTCATTCCACCCACTGAGTTGGTGCAGATTGTAGTGAATGGCCTTCCCAATTCGTGGCTGAACTTTGCTGATGGGGTTTGTGCACATGAGACCCTTCCCACTTAGGAGAGGTTCTGGGATGATTGCATACAGACAGAAATCAGAAAGACCCAGCTTGGGTTAGCTAAACCAGTTGAGAAGGATGAGGATGTAGCATTGTTGGCAAGAGGCAAGAAAGGCAAGGGAAAGAAGCAAGCTTCCACAAGTAATGGTGGGGGCAAAGGCAAAGGTAAAGGTAAACAGGGGAACACACAGAAGGACTATTCCAAGGTGAAGTGTTGGAATTGTCAGAAGATGGGACACTATGCAGTTGTATGTCCAGAAAAGAAGAAGAAGGGGAAGAACCAGAGCATGGCAGCATCAGCAGAGATAGAGGACTTTACGGATAGCTTTGACCGCGAGTTTGGGTTCAATGCTTGTGAGTCCACTAGTGCAGGATCATCTGCCACGGAGGTTGAGAGGGAGTGTGCATTTCCCTCCACTAGCGGAGCATCTTCAAGTATCTGGTATGTTGACAATGGGGCTTCACGTCATATGACAGGAGTCTGTGAGTACTTCTCAGAGCTTTCAGAGAGTGGCACTGATATAGAGGTAGTACTCGGAGATGACAGCGTTGTTAGAGCAGTCGGTGTGGGGACATTGACATTTAACAGGGAACCCAAACCTCTCTTGAAGGTGTCAGATGTTCTATATGTGCCAGGGATGAGGAAGAACCTCATATCCGTCTTAGCATTGGAGGACAGAGGGTATGAGATATTGTTCAGGTGAGGACAGGTGTTGATATATCCCAGGGGCGCTCCAGTTGATTCAGCTAGAGTGATTGGTGTACGCCATGCAAAGGTGTACAAGTTTGCATTTCAGCCCCTTTTGGCATTGAGCAGTAGTACCGGCAGCAGAGCTAGCAATTCAGAGCTGTGTGAGATTTGGCACCGCAGGATGGGGCACATGTATCATGGAGCCTTGAGGACATTACGGGAGATCACTACAAGTGTCCCAGACTTTAGTACTGATCACTTTGATACATGCAGAGGATGTGCTATGGGCAAGTTTGCCAAATCCCCTTTTCCCAGTAGTGACAGCAGATCGACTGGGATACTCTATTTGATTCATTCCGATGTGAGCGGTCGGATGTCTCATGTTTCCTTGAGTGGATATGAGTATTATGTATTATTCATTGATGATCACTCCAGGAGGACCTGGATTTATTTCTTGAAAACCAAAAGTGAGGTCTTCAAGCGGTTTCAGGAGTTCAGAGCTCTTGTGGAGACTCAGACAGGTCGAAAGATCAAGTCCCTGAGGTCGGACAATGGAGGGGAGTACACCCTTGGTGAGTTTGTTGATTATTGTGCGGAGGCAGGCATTAGGAGGGAGTTCACAGTTCCTTACAACCCCCAGCAGAACGAGGTTGCTGAGAGGAAGAACAGATCCATCGGAGGGGCTGCCAAAGCCATGCTACATGATCAGGGGTTACCATTGTTTTTGTGGGCAGAGGCCTGCAACACTGCTGTATATTTGCAGAACAAGAGTCTGCATCGTGCCTTGGGGCATGTGACTCTGAAGGAGGCTTTTTCTGGGAAGAAGCCTGATGTTGGTCATCTTCGTATCTTTGGGTGTATTGCATACTCCTACGTACCCAAGGAGAAGAGGACCAAGCTAGAGCCCACCGCAAAGAAGGGTGTCTTTGTGGGCTACAGTGAGACCTCGAAAGCCTTTCGGATTTATATTCCCGCACAAAGGAGAGTTGTTGTCAGACGGGATGTGAAATTCGAAGAGGACAGGGCTTTTCGGAGGTCACGGGAGTTAGAGTATCTGGATCAGCTAGACCCTCAAGAGCAGCTGAGTCAGGCACAGGGATCCAGTGGGTAGGGATCAGGAGGATCCGGAAGTACATCGATTACAGTGTCAGGTCCATCAGTGAGCAATTGCTCACAGAGTCAGAGGGGTGGTGCTTCGGGCAGCATGCAGAGCAGTTCACTAGGGAGTCCACTGATGGACAGTTCACACGGTACTTCAACGTCTACAGGTTCAAGTTCAGGCAGGAGGACAGCAGACAGACAGTCAGGAGTTATGGCTCCTGATGATGAGGAGGAGTTTCATTCTCCAGTAGGAGAAGTGTGCTCAAGGAAGAGGAAGCCCAAGTGGCTTCAGGATACCTTGAGAGAGGCCACATCTGTTGCTGCGCCAAAGAGGCTGGTCAGAGAGAGCAAACCATCTGATAGGTTTTGTAGCTATATGGAAATGGTTGCCAACATCGTTGACTCTAAGCCTTCTAGCTATGAGGAGGCAGCTAGCCAACAGGTCTGGAGAGAGGACATGCAGGAGGAGTATTCTTCTATCATGAAGAATGATGTTTGGGAGGTGGTGCCGAGGCCTAAGGGCAAATCCGTGGTTACTTCCAGATGGCTTTACAAGGTAAAGCATGTTGCAGATGGCAGCATTGAGAAATTCAAAGCAAGGTTTGTGGTTAGAGGGTTCTCCCAGGTAGAGGGAGTTGATTATGAGACCTTCGCTCCCGTGGCTCGATATACTTCGATTCGCTCCATTATATCGATAGCAACAGAGATGGGTTGGAAGATCCACTAGATGGATGTGAAGACCGCATTTCTCAATGGCTTCATACAGGAGGAGGTGTACATTGAGCAGCCACAGGGCTTTGACGTGCATGGGAAGGAGCCACATGTGTTCAGACTAAAGAAGGCCCTTTATGGCCTGAAGCAAGCTCCCAAAGCTTGGTACTCCAGGATAGATACATACTTGCAGGAGATGGGTTTCACAAAGAGTGATGCAGATCTAAACCTTTACTTTATTGTGATAGTTGAGGAGCCTCTCATTCTGGTGCTGTATGTGGATGACTTGGTCATTACGGGTGCAGAGAGACTCATAGAGCACTGCAAGAGAAATCTTGCGTCGGAGTTTGAGATGAAGGACATTGGCTTGATGCATTACTTTTTGGGTTTGGAGGTGTGGCAGGAGGAGGGGCATTTCTTCCTGGGGCAGGGAAAGTATATTGTGGACATCCTTGGTAGATTCCACATGGAGGATTGTAGACCCATGTCGACACCAATGATCACCAACTGGAAGAAGCTTCATGCTTCAGATTCCGAGTTGGTGGACCCCACTTATTATAGACAGCTGATTGGTTCCTTGATGTATTTGGTCCACACTCGACCAGATATATGTTTTGCAGTCAACGCGAAGAGCCAGTTCATGTGTGAGCCCAGGAGGGTGCACTGGGTTGCTGCAAAACACATTTTGCGGTACTTGCAGGGGACAGTGGATTATGGTCTGTACTATAGACTGGGGGATGGAGTGAGATTGGCAGGGTACACTGATTCTGATTGGGCAGGTTGTGCTTCTGATAGGAAGAGCACTTTAGGGTGTTGTTTTGGGTTGGGTTCGGCAGTGGTGTCGTGGTTTAGCCGAAAGCAGCAGTCAGTAGCATTGAGTTCAGTGGAAGCAGAGTACATGGCAGCCAGTCTAGCTAGTTGTGAGGCCATCTGGCTTCGCAAGATGTTGTTTGGCTTATTTGGTCAACAGTTGAGACCCTCAGTGATTTACTGTGATAATCAGAGTTACATTAAACTCACGGAGAATCCAGTATTTCATGACAGGTCAAAGCATATCGGCATCAGATATCACTTCATCAGAGACTATGTTCAAAAGGGAATTGTGAAGCTTGAGTATATTTCCACTAATGAGCAGGTTGCAGATATTCTTACCAAAGCCTTACCACGGGGCAAGCATGTCTACTTCAGAGACAAGATGGGTGTGGTGAGGAACACCTTCCTCGGTATGTTGAAATTTGGTGGTTCCCTAAGGTTTTGATCTTTGGCCTAGGGAAAAGTGTCCAAAAGAATTTAATTTTTCTCCTAAAGTGACTTTATAAAGTTATAAAGTCAGATCTAATTTAAAAGTGACTTTAAGTGAAAGTTACTAAAGTCTAATTTTAAAGTGACTTTAATAAAGTCAATGTGAAATTAGAAAGGAAAAGTGACTTTGGAAATAAATGACTAAGTGGGTCTTTATTAAAGTGAAGTGAATTAAAAAATAGAAAGTGAGATTTAAATGAGCATTTAATCTCAGCCCTAGATCTAAAGCTATCTCAGCCATTAGATTTAGGGATTCCCCAAAAGTCACTTAGGGCTAGGTTAAAGGAGGAAAAGGAGGGAAAAGGTCATTCATTCTTTCATGAGTAGATTGAGAGAAGGAGAAGAAGAGAGCAAAGGAGATTTCTTAGCAGTGAGGAGAAAGAGAAGAGAACCTTGGCACGCATACCGAGGTAGCACTTCAGCAAATCCGTACAAGGAGAGGCACATAGTTCAAGGCAGTTTTGGGAACGAGTTTCAAGGCAAATTGTACAGCAGCTTGGGCACATATTCCAAGGAGGCCATACAACAATTTGGCACAGATTTCGAGGAGCAGTTTGTTGTTTTTTGGCACAGTTTTCAAGACAGTCCGTACAGTAAGTTGTTGTCCCTGTGCACGAAAACCGAGGCAAAAAATTGTACAGCATTTATTGTTGTTTCTCTACATGCATTTTGAGGAATCCGTACAGCAGCATTTATTGTTGTTTGCACGCTTTTCAAGGAGGCCGTACAGCATCATTTAAAGCTGTAATTTCTGGGCACGAAATTCAAGTTGGCCGTACAGCATTTATTGTTGTTTCTGTTTTGCTTTTTGCACATTTTCCAAAGCAGTGGTTAAGCACGGAAAACTAGATAAGTTGTATTTATTACTTGCCGAAATTTTTTTGAGTATTTCTCTCTCACTGTAAAAGCATTTATGAGAAAGAAGAAGAAGCTTTTGAATTGGTTTTCCCCAAGAGTTGTAGGGGGTTTTTCCAGGGTCACATTGACCAAAAATCAGCTTGTCAAATTCTGTGTGTGGCTAATTTATTTTTCTGAGTTTTTATTTCTGCATTTCAGCATTGTGAAATTTCCAGAATTAGTGTTTTCAGAAAATATTTATTTTTCCAGCTTGTTGAATATATGGCTATGGGAATGGGCATTTAACTTTATGGGAGAAATAAGGAGAAACTGAAAATTGAGGTTGGGTTATCAAATTTCTACAAGAAGCAACTTATTTAAAGGAAGTTGGTTTGAAATATGTAGACAAATTTTATTCACAATCATAAGAAACATCAATATCAACAGTTGAATTTGAATCCTCTACATCACTTCCATTCTGTCTAGTAGAACTTTTCAATCTTGTCATTCCAACCTCGTCAAGATGAACACTTTCAAGTGTCTTAGTGAACCATTTTGGAGGACCTTTCTGAGATGGTCAGGTTGTTCAGCTGACTGAGATGGGGTTGAATCAAAATTTAGCCTTCCAATTCTCTCAAGCACATCACTCAGTGTGTTTTTGATCAGTCGTTGGAGCTTCATGAGGCAGAGAGAGTTTCAGAAGGAGATTCCACATAGTGATCCATGATAGGGATCCCCCCTTCAAGATGTGGAATCTCATTATCAAATTCCTAAAAAGATTTTGCATGCCTGAATTTGTCTAAGCGATCAAGCTACCACTCAACAACATTGTCAGTCTTGGAAGATTCAAGAAGATGCATTTTCGACTCCTTGCACCAAGTTTGTTTCTCTATTCCTTACGTATAACGCATAATAGGTGGAACCAAAAACCCTGAGATGCCTGACCGAAAGAATGTGGCCATACCACATTTCTTAGGGAGTCTTGTTTTTTAGAGCATGAGATGGACATCTATTTTTAATATACATTACACATAGAACTACATCAACCCAGAACATCAGCTTTACATTTTTGAAAAACATCATTGAACGTACCATATTTAAGATTGTCTTGTTCATTCTTTCAGCTACACTGTTATGTTGAGGATTACAAGGCAGAGTTGTTTGATGTTGGATCCCATTCTGGCGAAGATACTTTTCAAATTCATTTGAATTATATTCTTTTCCATTACTAGTACGAATAGAGCCAATATGAGATTGTGTATTGTTTTCAACCCATGCATGAAATTTTATGAAAGTTTCAAAAGCTTCAGATTTTTCTTCAACAGATATACCCAACACATTCTGGTGTAGTCATCAATAAAAGTCATGTATTTATTTCCGTTTGCAGAAGGAACAGGCATAAGGCCCACATAAGTCACAATGAATCAGTTCAAGCTTTCTATGTGCTCTAGAATGAGAATCATGAAATGATTTTTTGTTATGTTTTCCTAAGATACAAGCATCACATTGCTTAAGTTTCCTTGGAATGGTTGGCAAACCAGTAACACCATTTCTCTTCAATAAACAAAGATTGTCATAGTTCAGATGTCAAAATCTAGCATGCCATAAGAGACTGGATGATAGTGTATCTTCATCATACGAAGAACTGTATGCAAAGTTTTGTGCACAAGCAGAGGTTCCTTGCAGCATCAAGAGTCTTTCTTCTTTTGTCCCAGTCATGACAAGTGAGTTGTCTGATGCTTTTCTCACCTCAACCTTGTCATCAAACATGTGAATGGAGTGTCCTTGCTAGCGGATGTGAATCAAGGACAGCAAGTTTCTCCCTAACTCTGGGACATAGAGAACATCATGTAGAAGAAATTCAGGGAGTCTAGGCAATTTGAGCCTGATGGTGCCAAGTCCAGATGGCTTTTGAGTTTTGATTTCTCTGCAAAGTAAGCTGCTTCATCTACATTGTCATTGAATTCTTTAAACAAATCTCTTTGAAAGCTCATGTGGCAGGTTGCTCTTGAATCAAGCAACCATGCATCTTTCCACGAAGCAAGTGAAGCATTAAACAAGTCTTCAATTACTCCAATTTTGCAATGTGCCACAATATAATGCGCAGATTTGGGTGCTTTACCTTTCCCTAGATCTGATGATTTGCCTTTCTCTTCATTTCTTTCTTGTCTGATTATGTCCCAAGATAGCTTGCATGTGGAAGCATCGTGTGTTGAAATTTGGTTACCGGAGGACAGGTGGTTCCCTAAGGCTTTGATCTTTGGCCTAGGGAAAAGTGTCCAAAAGAATTTAATTTTTCTCATAAAATGGCTTTATAAAGTTATAAAGCCAAATCTAATTTAAAAGTGACTTTAAGTGATAAAGTTACTAAGTCTAATTTTAAAGTGACTTTAATAAAGTCAATGTGAAATTAGAAAGTGAAAAGTGACTTTGGAAATAAATCACTAAGAGGGTCTTTATTAAAGTGGGGTGAATTAAAAAATAGAAAGTGAGATTTAAATGAGCATTTAATCTCAGCCCTAGATCTAAAACTATCTCAGCCATTGGATTTAGGGATTCCCCAAAAATCACTTAGGGTTAGGTTAGAGGAGGAAAAGAGAGAAAAGATCATTCAGTCTTTCATGAACAGATTGAGAGAGGAGGAGAGAAAGCTAAAGAGAAATTTCTGAGCGGAGGGAGAGCAGCAAAAGCTACACAGAAAATCCGTATAGCGGGAGGGCACATTTCCCAAGGCAACATTTCCGTACAGCAGCATTTATTGGCATGTTTATCTAGACAAAAAAAAATCTGTATAACAAGGTTGCACGCATTTCGAGGCAAGGTACGGTGCAAATTTCGAGGAGCAATTTTCAGTAGTCAAGGGTACAAATTTCAAGGCTGTTTCAGGGCTCAAAAATCGAGAGGTGGTTGTACAATTCCATACAAAATCCGTACATGCAGATTCTGGCACATTTTTCGAGGCTGCAAGTACAACATTTAATGTTGTAATTTTTCTGTTAAATTACTATTTGTTGTTGGCACGATTTTCAAGGTTGGAGGTTGACACAGAAATCAAGATAAGTGGGTTTTGCATTTGCTGTAATTTTTACTGTGTTTTACTGTTCACTATAAAAGCATATTCAGAAATAAAGAGAAGCTTTCGAACTGATTTTCCCCAAGAGTTGTAGGGGGTTTTTCCAAAGTCATCTTGACCAAAAATCAACGTGTCAAAATTCTGTGTGGCTGATTTATTTTTCTGAGTTTTCATTTCTGCATTTCAACACTCTGAAATTTCCAGAATTTGTGTTTTCAGAAAATAATTATTTTTCCAGCTTGTTGAATGTATGGCTATGGGAATGGGCATTTAACTTAATGGGAGAAATACGGAGAAACTGAAAACCGGGGTTGGGTCACAAAATTTCTACATGGCATCAGAATTATTTTATTGAAAAGTGCAATTTGGAACAGTGAGAAGAAAAATTACAACAAGCTGATTTTACACACAGAAATCAAAACCTTTACTACAGCAGTGTCATTTTCAATTTATTAGGACAACAAGCATGTCTTCGGGCTTGAGGGTGGAGGATAGGTTGGATGGGCATAGCAACTACAGCGGATGGAAGGAAAGAATGCAGAGCATCTTTGAGGAGGCAGAAGTCTGGGGTATAATGGTGCATACCGAACAGCGCCCTATTAATGTGCCTACTAACCCTGTTCAGTTGGCAGACTTTAATAAGAAGAATAACAAGGGCAAGAGACTGATTCTAGATGGTATTAAAGACCATTGCATTCCTCATGTGAGAGGAAAGAGACTTGCTCATGAGATGTGGCCAACGTTGACCAATCTCTACCAGAGTACCAATGAAAACAGAAAAATGGTCCTGCGAGAGAAGCTGAAGGTCATTAAGATGGCAAAGACTAATAGTGCTACTGCATACCTCACAAAGATCACAAATGTGAGAGATGAGTTGGCAGCAGTTGGAGAAGTCGTTCCACCCACTGAGTTGGTGCGAATTGCAGTGAATGGCCTTCCCAATTCATGGTTGAACTTTGCTAATGGGATTGTTGCACGTGAGAACCTTCCCACTTGGGAGAGGTTCTGGAATGATTGCATACAAAATGAAATCAGAAAGAACCAGCTTGGAGCAGCCAAACCAGTTGAGCAGGATGAGGATGTAGCACTGTTAGCAGGTGGCAAGAAAGGCAAGGGAAAGAAGCAAGCTTCCACAAGTGGTGGTGGGGGCAAAGGCAAAGGTAAAGGTAAGCAACTGAACAAGGAGAAGGACTATTCCAAGGTGAAGTGTTGGAATTGTCAGAAGACGGGACACTATGCAGTTGTGTGTCCGGAGAAGAAGAAGAAGGGGAAGAACAAGACCATGGCAACATCAGCAGAGATAGAGGACTTTTCGGAGAGCTTTGACCGGGAGTTTCGGTTCATTGCTTGTGATTCCACTAGTGCAGGATCACCTGCCACGAAGGGTGAGGGGGAGTGTGCATTTCCCTCCACTAGCGGTGCATCTTCAGGTATCTGGTATGTTGACAGTGGGGCTTCAAGTCATATGACAGGAGTCCATGAGTACTTCTCAGAGCTTTCAGAGAGTGGCACTGATATAGAGGTAGTACTCGGAGATGACAACGTTGTTGGAATAGTCGGTGTGGGGACATTGACATTTGATAGAGAACCCAAACCTCCCTTGAAGGTGTCAGATGTTCTATATGTGCTAGGGATGAGGAAGAACCTTATATTCGTCTCAGCATTGGAGGACAGAGGGTATGGGGTATTATTCAGTATAGGACAGGTGCTTATATATCCCAGGGGCACTCCAGCTGAGTCAGCTAGACTGATTGGTGTACGCCATGCAAAGGTGTACAAGTTTGCATTTCAGCCCCTTTTGGCAATGAGCAGTAGTACCGGCAGCAGAGCTAGCAGTTCAGAGCTGTGCGAGATTTGGCACTGCAAGATGGGGCACATGTATCATGGAGCATTGAGGACATTGCAGGAGATCACTACAAGTGTGCCAAATTTCAGTTCTGATCACCTAGATACAAGCAGAGGATGTGCAATTGGCAAGTTTGCCAAATCCCCTTTTCCCAGTAGTGACAGCAGATTGACTGGGATACTTGATTTGATTCATACCGATGTGAGCGGTCGGATGTCTCATGTTTCCTTGAGTGGATATGAGTACTATGTTTTATTCATTAATGATCACTCTAGGAAGACCTGGATTTATTTCTTGAAGACCAAGAGTGAGGTCTTCAAGCGGTTTCAGGAGTTCAGAGCTCTTGTGGAGACTCAGACAGGTCGGAAGCTCAAGTCCCTGAGGTCGAACAATGGAGGGGAGTATACCCTTGGTGAGTTTGTTGATTATTGTGCGGAGGCAGGCATTAGGCGGGAGTTCACAGTTCCTTACAACCCCCAGCAAAACGGGGTTGTGGAGAGGAAGAACAGATCCATCGAAAGGGCTACCATAGCCATGCTACATGATCAGGGGTTACCATTGTTTTTGTGAGCAGAGACCTGCAACACTGTTGTTTATTTGCAGAACAAGAGTCTGCATTATGCCTTAGGGCATTGACTCCGGAGGAGGCTTTTTCTGGGAAGAAGCCTGATGTTGGTCATCTTCATATCTTTGGGTGTATTGCATACTCCTACGTACCCAAGGAGCAGAGAACCAAGCTAGAGCCCAGGGCAAAGAAGGGTATCCTTGTGGGCTACAGTGAGACCTCGAAAGCCTTTCGGATTTATATTCCTGCACAAAGGAGAGTTGTTGTCAAGCAGGATGTGAAGTTCGAGGAGGACTGGGCTTTCAAGAGGTCACGGGAGTTAGAATATCTGGATCAGCCAGACCCTCAGGAGTAGTTGAGTCAGGCACAGGGATTCAATGCGCAAGGATCAGGAGGTACATCGATTACAGTGTCATGCCCATCAGTGAGCAGTGGCTCGCAGAGTCGGAGGGGTGATGCTTCGGGCAGCATGCAGAGCAGTCCGCAGAGCAATTCACTAAGTAGTCCACTAATGGACAGTTCACACGGTACTTCAGCATCTACGGGTTCATGTTCAGGCAGGAGGACAGCAGACAGACATTCAGGAGTTCAGGCTCTTGATGAGGAGGAGGAGTTTCATTCTCCGATGGGAGAAGTGTGCTCAGGGAAGAGGAAGCTCAAGTGGCTTCAGGATACCTTGAGAGAGGCCACATCTGTTGCTGGGCCAAGAGGCCGATCAGAGAGTGCAGACCACCTAATAGGTTTTGTAGCTATATGGCAATGGTTGCCAACATCGTTGACTCTAAGCCTTCTAGCTATGAGGAGGCAGCTAGCCAATAGGTCTTGAGAGAGTTCATGCAGGAGGAGTATTCTTCTATCATGAAGAATGATGTTTGGGAGGTGGTTCCGAGGCCTAAGGGCAAATCCGTGGTTACTTCCAGATGGCTTTACAACGTAAAGCATGCTGCAGATGGCAGCATTGAGAAATTCAAGGCAAGGTTTGTGGATAGAGGGTTCCCCCAAGTCGAGGGATTAGATTATGAGGAGACCTTCGCTCCTGTGGCTCGACATACTTCGATTCGCTCCATTATATCGATAGCAGAAGAGATGGGTTGGAAGATCCACCAAATGGATGTGAAGACCGCATTTCTCAATGGCTTCATACAGGAGGAGGTGTACATTGAGCAGCCACAGGGCTTTGAGGCACATGGGAAGGAGTCCCATGTGTGCAGACTGAAGAAGGCCCTTTATGGCCTGAAGCAAGCTCCCAGAGCTTAGTACTCCAGGATTGATACTTACTTGCAGGAGATGGGTTTCACAAAGAGTGATGCGGATCCGAACCTATACTTTGTTGTGATAGGTGAGGAGCCTTTCATTCAGGTGTTGTATGTGGATGACTTGGTCATTACGGGTGTAGAGAGACTCATAGAGAGCTGCAAGAGAGATCTTGCGTCGGAGTTTGAGATGAAGGACATTGGCTTGATGCATTACTTTTTGGGTTTGGAGGTGTGGCAGGAGGAGGGGCGTTTCTTCCTAGGATAGGGGAAGTATATTGTGGACATCCTTAGCAGATTCCACATGGAGGATTGTAGACCCATGTCGACACCTATGATCACCAACTGGAAGAAGCTTCACGCTTCAGATTTCGAATTGGTGGATCCCACATTGTATAGACAGCTAATTGGTTCCTTGATGTATTTGGTCAACACCAGACCAGATATATGTTTTGCAGTCAACAAAATGAGCCAGTTCATGTGTGAGCCCAGGAGGGTGCACTGGGTTGCTGCAAAACACATTTTGCGGTACTTGCAGGGCGCAGTGGAGTATGGTTTGGATTATAGGCAGGGAGATGGAGTGAGATTGGCAGGTTACACTGATTCTGATTGGGCAAGTTGTGCTTCTGATAGGATGAGCACTTCAGGGTGTTGTTTTGGGTTAGGTTCGGCAGTGGTGTCGTGGTTCAATCGAAAGCAGCTGTCAGTAGCATTGAGTTCAACGGAAGCAGAGTACATGGTAGCCAGTCTAGCTAGTTGTGAGGCCATATGGCTTCGCAAGATGTTGTTTGGCTTATTTGGTCAACATTTGAGACCTTCAGTGATATACTGTGATAATCAGAGTTGCATTAAACTCACGGAGAATCCAATATTTCATGACAGGTCAAAGCATATCGGGATCAAATATCATTTCATTAGAGACTATGTTTAGAAGGGAGCTGTGAAGCTTGAGTATATTCCCACTGATGAGCAGGTTGCAGATATTCTTACCAAAGCCTTATCACGGGGCAAGCATGTCTACTTCAGAGACAAGATGGGTGTGGTGAGGAACACCTTCCTTGGCTATGTCACAAGGTTCACTGAATTTGAACAAATTCAAACCTGAAGGCGAACCTAAAGACGAACCTGAAGCCAAATTTTATAATTTAAAAAAAAAAACAAATTTGGGGTTTGAGGTTAGAGTTCGGGCAGTTTTTGTCAGTTGTTTTAAGGTTTATGAGAAAAACCATGGGCAGCACATGGTTTTCTCTTGTTCTGCTTCCCGCCAGTTAGTTTCCTGCAATGGCCACTGGTTTGTCTTTATTTATCATGGTTGTCGATAGATTTTCACAAGCCAACTTCAGCCTAAGTGTACTCGTTCTATTGTGCTCAGTGTTGTATTCTCTGCAATTTCCTGAATTCAATTTCTAGATGCTGCTTGTCCTCGCCTCCCAGAGCCTGAAGTGAATAGTGGTTGTGATTTGTGACTCGTGCGTGCTCATTGCTTTTCATATAAATTTATTGATTGATTTTCATTTTTTATTATTATTATTATTATATATAGAGTCGAACTTAATGTTGAACCTCATGCGAACCTCAACGAAAATTTCGAATTTGAATCGAACTTAATTGTTGCCGAACTCGAATTCGAACCCGAACCGTGTGACATAGTTCGTTGGTAAGAGGGAGTGTTGAAATTTGGTTACCGGAGGACAGGTGGTTCCCTAAGGCTTTGATCTTTGGCCTAGGGAGTGTTGAAATTTTAAAGTGACTTTAATAAAGTCAATGTGAAATTAGAAAGTGAAAAGTGACTTTGGAAATATATGACTAAGAGGATCTTTATTAAAGTGGGGTGAATTAAAAAATAGAAAGTGAGATTTAAATGAGCATTTAATCTCAGCCCTAGATCTAAAACTATCTCAGCAGTTGGATTTAGGGATTTCCCAAAAGTCACTTAGGGTTAGGTTAAAGGAGGAAAAGGAGAGAAAAGATCATTCAGTCTTTCATGAGCAAATTGAGAGAAAAGAGAAAGCTAAAGAGAAATTTGTGAGCGGACGAGAGCAGCAAAAGCTATACAAAAAATCTGTACAGCAGGAGGGCACATTTCCCAAGGCAACATTTCCATATAGCAGCATTTATTGGCATGTTTACCAAGACCAAAATATATATATATATATAAAATAAAATTCGTACAACAGGTTGCACGCATTCTGAGGCAAGGTACAGTGCAAATTTCGAGGAGAAGTTTTTGGTAGTCAAGGGCATGAATTTCGAGGTTGTTTCAGGGCTCGAAAATCAAGGAGAGGCTGTTGTACAATTCCGTACAGAATCCGTACAGGGAAATTCTGGCACATTTTTCGAGGCTGCAAGTACAGCATTTAATGTTGTAATTTTTCTGTTAAATTTCTATTTGTTGTTGGCACGATTTTCAAGGTTGGAGGTTGACACGGAAATCGAGATAAGTGGGTTTTGTATTTGCTGTAATTTTTACTGTGTTTTATTGTTCACTGTAAAAGCATATTCAGAAATAAAGATAAGCTTTCAAACTGGTTTTCCCCAAGAGTTGTCGGGGGTTTTTCTAGGGTCATCTTGACCAAAAATCAGCGTGTCAAAATTCTGTGTGTGGCTGATTTATTTTTCTGAGTTTTTATTTCTGCATTTCACCACTATGAAACTTCCAGAATTTGTGTTTTCAAAAAATAATTATTTTTCCAGCCTGTTGAATGTATGGCTATGGGAATGGGCATTTAACTTAATGGGAGAAATAAGGAGAAACTGAAAACCGGGGTTGGGTCACAAAATTTCTACATCGTGTCCATTTTTGTTACAGGAAATGCAATGAAGATCGGGTGTTCCTACTTGATAATGTTTGCCCCCCTTGCCTCTTTTATTCTTCTTTCCACGTCATTTCTGGCACCTCTTCCTCTAGAAGCATTGGACAACAATAAAGGTTCTTGCCTAGGTGGCAAGGATTAGATATCTAAGCTTAAAATGAGCATAACTTTGGATCCAAGCATCAGATCGTAATAAAATTTATATCGCGAGAAAGCTCTTGATAGTCGAATACGATGATGTGAGCCAAAGTTAATTTTGCTAACTTTAGGGAAGGAGAAATTCAGTAACCCCATTCTCATAAGAAGACATGGAGGGTGGGTCAAATGAAAGTAACACCTCCCACTCAACCTAGAAGATTGCAAGGGGGTGGGAGGGAGTGTTACAAATAACTTCCCCAACCAAAGAGTATTGGGTGATGTCAGCACACAAGTCTATAAAGGGGTCCCTATCAGGGCCATTATTAATAACATATGACAAAAGAAGTTGGAGGGAAGTAGTAGACGGTAACCCATAGTAGAGATAATGAAGAAGGGCTACCCACTATCACCACAATAGCTCTTTCACTTTCTTCAAGCCAGCTCTCCTCTAGTTCAATGGGGCTATCCCTATAAGGCGTATAATAAACCTTTAAAATATATGCATGGGTGGACCAAGAATATTGCCCATCCAATTTGGGCATATGGAGTCAATGTGTCAGTCATAGAGGGTTATTTTTTGTTAATGATTATGGTAAAAGAATGGCAAAAACATGATACATCCAATCCTAATTTGTTGCTTATAGTGCGAAAATTTGCTTGGAGGCCCTGTTACAACAAAATCTAGCACCTAGTGCAAAGCCCCACTAGGTGACCTAGATAATGTGCAAAACATAGGAGTGTTGACATTGTCGCATCAACAAATGAAGGACACAATCTAACACAAGGGAGGCTTCCCTAGCAGAGCCTAGGATCTTAAGCTAAATGCCCCTTAGGGATCATACAACAAAAATCCATTGGATAAGGGTATGTCAAACTAGGGTTTGAAATGGATGACAGAGTAAGTTCAAGTTTCAGATTCAAAGGACCTATGGGTCAATCTAAAGGCTAGGGTTTGCCTAAGGAATCTCAAATGGGTTACCCAAACTCACCAAATCAAGAAAAATCCAAGCCTTCTATAGGCTAGTGTTTTCAGGTAGCAAATTGCAGCAAAACCAAAGTTTATAACAGCAGCAAATTTAGCCATTAAAAATGTATAAAAATTATATGGAGTGAAGGCTAAATTTAAGAGCAAACTAAGGACAAATTTATAACAAATTTTGATGGTTAAAATAGAATATAACAACCAATAAAGTATGAGATAAGCCCTAGAAAACAGTTGAAAATGCATGAAAAAAATTGAATTAGCTTCTCTAATGCACCTTTAAACAAAACGTAACTCTAGGGCATACATCAATAAGTCATTGAATGCTGTAATAAGATTTTGCTGAAATTTAACCCTAATTTACCATAAAATGAAAAGAAAAATGAATTTAAGGTTTTAATAGAATGCCACAAATGATAAAGACGAGTCCTCCATTATCCACTAGAGAGAAGAGATCACCAATGAAGAAGCATAATAATCCAAGTGTGACAATGATCCAAGGGAAATCAACTCCCCTCTAATTATATGAGAATAGTCAAGTTGATTTTCCCCAAAATAGACTAAAAACCCCTAAAATATAATTAAGTGTTAGGATATTCCAACACATAGGAGATAGTTAAGAATAACTTAGTCTATTGTAGAGTTAGGTAAAGTATGTTTCTTTACCATTTACATTTGTAACTTATAATCCGACGGTCACGATTTGTAGTGATCCGATAGTTATCTCTCACCTCGGAATTAACGGCACCTGATCCATGGCTTAACACCCGATTGGTCCATGATCTCTATTTAAAGAGCATGGAGGGTCATTTGTCCAGTAACAGTTTATGAGAGAAACATATGTAACTTTTCTTTTATATTAATAAATTTCCTGAAGTGGTTGTGTTGGCTCAGGGTGTGGACTGTTTCCCTCTCTGAGGGTTTTAACCACGTGATTATATTGGTGTATTGATTTATGATCTGTTTGTGAGCGGTGACCCTTGGTTCTTGATCTACGGAACTTACCCTATAAATTCCTACATTAAGTCCATGATACAAGGTGGATAGGTCACAAGCCAACCCCTAAATATAGCTAAATCAATGAAATACAATAAAATTAAGCTTTAATTAGCCCACACATGTGATTTTAATGTCCTCAAAATGTGAATTCATCACTAAAAGGTGTGTTTCTCCATGAAAAGGTGCAAGGAATAACTTAAGGGACATGTCTCATTCCCTAAGTCATGGATCTCCCTGCAAAAGAGGTTGCATATCACCAAATTATCCCTCCAAAGCCCATGTCAACCTCAAAAGGGCTCACATCATCATGGAATGAGGAACTAGGATGACATTATCAAGGTAAGGCATGACATTGTCAAGGTAGAGAGTGCACCTACCCCTCCAAGGGATCTCCAGTGATCAACACCATCAATCACCGTCAAAAGAAGTGCAACGTCCATCAAGAAGGTACAATGCCAACCTATGGCCATCCAATCATCTCAGGGGTGCACCATCTGTCAAATCAATGTCATGGAACTAAAGCTCAACATCCAAGGTCCTAGGGCTAGAGGAGGGTCACACCATTAATGCAAAGTCATCATAAAATCCAATGCTCCTAAAAAAGGCTCCAATGTCCTCCATCAAGTGTCGTACGCCATCATGGAATGGGGCTAGAGATGTCATACAACATGCTAGAGAAACATCACTTATCCCTTAAAGGATCCTAGCTATACTTGTAAGAATCATCTAGCACATACTCAAGGAATCAAGTAAGATCGACATCATGGGTACAAGAACCAATAAAGCATCAAGGTGGACCATATTTAATGCCAAAGCCATCAATTACTTCACACAAGTATCATCTTCAAATGTCCAACTAATTTATGATTGTGTAAGAGTTAACTCACTTAGATATGGAAGGGTTATCATATGATCTTATTAGGTACTTCCAACCTTGAGGGGAGTAAACAATTCCTAGGCCAAACGGTTCAAATGATAGGTGTTATGGCTTGGGGTTTACTGGTGTCAGTCTTATACTAGATTGCGCAAATCATTGTCCATGAGTGCCTCTACAAAGGGAGGACTTAGTTGCTTGCGTTATCTTCCCTCACCTTTGTTTTTCCAAGCCCTTAAGATTTGTTCTTTTCTTTCTTGCTTTCATATGGCTTGTTTCTCTTAATACCCCTTTAATGGTGGGTGGTTTATTGCTTCATTCCTACCTATCTTGCATCTTTGATTTCTAGAGCTTTGGCTCCTATTGGTCAAGAATTGAACTACTAGTTACAAATCAAGTATTGAACCAATGAGAGTTACTTGGATCCGATCTAAGATGATTATATGTTTGCTCCAGTTCATGTTTTTCTAGTATACAAAGTATGCCCACATTTATAGGAGCTTCATGGATCATGAATGAGAGGCATGTGATGTTAATTTTTCAACATTAGATCTAATATAATATTCCTAGCAATATTTACACCCAGAAATTATTTAACCCAATAAATTAATTTTTGGAATTGCGAAATAAAAAATACAATGGTATTTTAACAATTAAAATGTAGCAGAAGAATAAGTAGAAAAATCAATCATATAACAGAATTTTCAAACCCTCCAATTTACTCTTCACTTCTATTACTCATAATAAATAAGGGCTCCAAGGAAAATGGCACACAATGAAAGATAGAATTTATACAGCAAAATGGAACCTAGAAATCCCAACAACCTGGAAGTTTTGGCCCCCCTGGAAATTTTCAGCTGCTAGAAAAATCGACTTCTCCAATGTACAATTTGACCTCTTCTCTCCTCTCCCTGTACGGCTCACGCATTGGAAGAAAATCTTGCCCTTCACCTAGGTTGTATGGCTCTCTACACAAGCCTTCAAGTTGAGTTTCAGCTTCCCTGTAAATTTGGCCTCCTCTTCACAATATCTCGACCCCTTCAAGTTTATATCACTGAAATTTCACTACAACTTTTCCAAAATCTCCCAAATAACCAAAATGCTCAAGCAACAAAGGTGGGGAGTTCCATAAAATGGCTGGTCAAAATGCAGCAAAGGCTTTAAGAAGACAAATTTACAACCACCATAACTCCCTCAATACTTGCTGGAATTTCTATTATGACCACAAGTATGAAATCTTACTACTATTCTGCATTTATTAGCATTGATCTAGCAACAATCTCGGCACTCTGTCAAAATATACTTGTTCATGAGCTAGGACACACCTCCAATAAAGCAATCAAACTCCTCAAAAAATGGATCTCATGGATAAGTGTGCAAGAAAGGATCCAATAACAACTCTTGAAACATAGCGCAACCTTAACATGTGTGCCAATAAGACATGGGACACTCCTCAAACCATGCTCACAAATCCATATAAAGTGGATCTACATAGATATACATGCAAAGTGCATAATGGTTGTTAAAACAAGGGTGCCCTCAAAGAATGTGCATGAAGCTTCAATCTATGCATTATGACCAAATCAAACTCCTCATCAACTATGCCCAGAGCATGGATCCATCTACAAAGCCACTAAAACCCCTCAAAATGTTCAAAGCATGCACAAAATAACAATGGAAATCGAAATGCTCTAGATAATGTGCCAAGGCATGAGGGTTTGACCAAATCAAGCCACCAAAAGACACAAAGGAGGGAGCACTCTAGAGAAATGTGCTCAATGGAGCGCTCCTCAAGAAAGCTTCTCATCTCTGCAAAAAACCATCAAGGATTGCAAGACAAGCAATCTAGATGTGTGTGCCATAAAGTGAAGCACTCTCGAAAAATACTTCATCCATCCAAGTAAACCGCCATAAATCTCAAGGTGCACACTCAATTAATATTGTGCCAAAACCTAAGCTGAAGGGTGTTACTCTCCATAGTGCACAAAGACCAGTATGAATACCAACATGCCAAGCAAACCAATGCACCACCTCAACGAGAAACCAAATCACATAATGAGCCAACACACTTAATTGATGGGTTTCTATGTTGATTTCTGGTAGCATCAGATGTGCTCTAAGCCTCAAAATTTGCAGGCAGGCTAGGACACATGCATCCTCCAAAACCCAGAAAGCATTTTGGTAAATTGCACCCAGAGACAGTTTTATTAAAATAATTAATTATTTTTAATGGATGCCTAAGTCTAAACTTGGGAAATTAAAATAATTAAAGGGTAATAGAACTGAGTGTGAATCTTCTAGAAAAAGACGGAGATCAAGTCAATATGATCTGAGCCATTGATTAGAATCCAATATGGGTCGTTGATTGTTCAACGATAAGATTATAAGGACTTCAATGGACATTTGGAAGACACGTCGAGTGGAGATCAAGAGATCGATTTCTCAAGAGAGCAGAGCAGTAGTTGCCGAAGAAGTCATCGAGGAGATTTCTTGCAGTGAGGGGCAGGGATAGTTTTCCGGATGGAGGTTTCCTGATCTGGGAATACATTGCAAATAAGGCAGAGAGAGAGCCACGCTGGGCAACGCAAAGCCACGTTGAGGCAGTGCAGAGCCTGTGAGGAGATCCGCAAATTTGCTGAGGAGCAAATTAGATCCAGTGTCGGGAGCCGGGGTGTGAGATCGGAGGGCCAAAGGATCGAGCATCCATCCAGCAGATCAATTAGCCAAAGGGAGTGATGCAGTCCCTATCAGTTGTGACGCAGAGTTGCGCAATGACTGCGCAGAGGCAAATTGAGGCTAGCCATTCAATGGTTAGATCAATGTCGGATCGCCAGTGATAGTGTGAGGTATTTCTCACTAATTTTTTTGCTAGTCAGATTCTCTGTATTGGATAGCCAGTAAGGCATCCAAAGATTGTATTAAAAAACTACTGCATAATATACAAACCCTCTGTTGCTGCACCGGTTTCCCACATTGGGTTTTTCTGGGAACATTGTCCAAAAACAATGGTGTCAATTGTGCGTGTGTGATATTTTCTTCTTGCTCAATACATGTTTCTGCATATTTATTTAAGTAGTGAAGGTTGTAGTGGTATTTATTTCGATGTTTACAGTGTAACACAGTAAATAACTTGTATGAGAATTAACAAGTAGGAGAAATAAAATCAGTTGTTGCAGTAGAAATTCCGATTGAGGAATTTTCACACTCTCAATGCATGATCTAGGGGTTAACAAATGAGTAAATAAGAATGCAAGACCCTCATCAAGGCTAGTACTCCATCAAGATCAAACATGCAAACCTCCAACATATGAGATGATGATGCCACCAAGTCTCAAGGTGATATTCCATAAACAAATATGCAATAAATCGCCAACACAATGTCTCCAAAGCTAAAATCCTCCAAACAGAACCTACTTGGGCAGGATCTTCAAATTGGGACAATCCTCAAACCATATGAAGGGTAATAGTACAAATAATAAATCAGAACTGTGTGGCTTGTGGATTCTTCTCAGATTGTCAACTGAGAGAGTAATAGACAACCTACAAATATTTGGAGATAGTAGGATCGCCACGAATTGAAATAAAGACAAGATAAACCTGGAAAATTTCTTGTTGTTTCCTATTATGGAAATGTTCATAGATATAAGAAGCTATTTTGAAAAATTAGCATTCAATCATGTTCATATAGAACATAACGAATTCACAGATAAGTTATCCCATGAAACTTTTGTTGAAATTTGATTACCGAAGGACAGGTGGTTCCCTAAGGCTTTGATCTTTGGCCTAGGGAAAAGTGTCCAAAAGATTTTAATTTTTCTCCTAAAGTGACTTTATAATTTTTATAAAGTCAAATCTAATTTAAAAGTGACTTTAAGTGATAAAGTTACTAAAGTCTAATTTTAAAGTGACTTTAATAAAGTCAATGTAAAATTAGAAAGGAAAAGTGACTTTTGAAATAAATGACTAAGTGGGTCTTTATTAAAGTGGGGTGAATTAAAAAATAGAAAGTGAGATTTAAATGAGCATTTAATCTCAGCCCTAGATCTCAATCTATTTCAGCCATTGGATTTAGGGATTCCCCAAAAGTCACTTAGGGTTAAGTTAAAGGAGGAAAAAGAGGAAAAGGTCATTCATTCTTTCATGAGTAGATTGAGAGAAGGAGAAGGAGAGAGCTGGAGATTTTTCTGAGCAGTGAGAAGAAGGAGGGCAGCAGCAGTGATATTCAGCAAATCCGTACAGCAAGAGCAGAGCACGAAGTTTGAGGCAAGAGGGCTCGAATTTCAAGGGAGGAAAGACAGCATTTAATGCTGCATGTTTTTTTGTGGTCCGTACAGCAGTTTGAAGGCACAGTAATCGAGGTCCGTACAGCAGGAGAGAGGGATGTTTTCTGAATCCGTACAGCAAAAAAATCAGCATTGAAATCGAGGTCGTACAGCAGATTTAAGGCAGCCGTACAGCACGTTTTTCAAGGCAGCCGTACAGCAATTTTGACAAGCCGTACAACACGTTTTTCGAGACAACCGTACATTCGTACATCACAGATTTCAATGTTATCCGTACAACATTTGATGCTGGATTGTTTGCTGTAATTTCTGTTTTTGTGGGCACAGAAACCGAGGTGGAGTTTTGGCACGATTTTCGAGATAAGTACAGTTTTTGAGGTTGCTGTAATTTTTGTTGTGTAAATTTCTGTCTCACTGTAAAAAACATTTTTCAGAAAAATAAAGAGAAGCTTTCAGATTGGTTTTCCCCAAGAGTTGTAGGGGGTTTTTCCAGGGTCATGTTGACCAAAAATATCTGTGTTAAAATGTGTGAATGACTGTTTTAAGCTTGCTGATTTTTATTTCTGCATTTTCCAGCATTCTGTAAATTTTCCAGAATTTGTGTTTTCAGCAAAAAATTATTTTTCTGTTGTTGAATGTAAGGATATGGGAAAGGGCATTTAACTAAAAGGAGAAATAAGGTGAAACTGAAAACCGGGGTGGGAAAACAGAAAATTTCTACAACTTTAATCCCACAAGAAGGTTCTCTAGTTACAGCAGAGACTAATAAAAGAGGCTCTCTCCCATAAGAAAGCATTCCATGTTCTAACATATATGAAGATACAATGGGAGTTGAGGGAGCGGTGGGCGAGGTGGCTAAACCCTAGCTGCCTTGGCCCCTGGTTTATGCCTCCCTTTGATCGATTGTCGCAGAATTTTTCTTTGCTAGTGATGCAGTCGTTGCTGGTTTGCAAGTGTCCTTTCAATAGCATGTGGTGTGTGTTTGGTTTCACCAAATTAACTTCTTAGCTGTCGTGGGTGCTCTCTACACTCTGAGACCTCTCTGTCCAAGGTTTCTTTGTGTCGATACCTGAATTTCATGTTGTCACTATTTGTTTTGCCCCCACCCGCGTTGGTGTGCCTGAGGCTGCTAGCATTGACGATGTCGTTGGTTGTTTTGGGCCTTGCAACCCTATTTTTTGTTTCCCGTCTAGTTTCTTTTCCTTTGTTGGTGCAAGCGTCGCTAGTTGCATTCGTTGGTGCTCGCCTTGGAGCTTACATCGGATTTTTCTAGGGCTTTGTGGCCTTGCTTTTTGTCACCCAAGTTTGGGTTTGATGTAGTGGCTATCAAGGCGGTCTGTGCCCTGTTTCTTCTAAGGGTTGTTCTCTGACCTGTTTTGTTGGATAATATTTTGTTGGGGTTTTGACCCGCTTTGTAATGTTGGTCACCCGTTGTTGGGATCATATGCATGGTCCCTAGGGTTTTCATTAGAGCCTAGAATGTTTTGCATTTTTCCATGGCTCTCATGTTGGCCCTTCTAGGTTTCTTTAGATGGCAATTGCCATTTTCTCAATCTATATTTTCTAGAATGTGTTTACGCATATGCATAATGCATTTTTTGTTCTTCTCTGAATGAATAAAAGTACACATCGTTTTTCTACAGAAAAATAGATATGAAGATACAAGGAGGCAAATCAAAATTTTGAAGCAGGCTTATTTGAAGTTGTCTTTCAGTAGCTTTTATATCATTTTGGGAATGACTTTAAAGTCGTATTTTGAAGGAAGATTATTTGGATTTTTGTAATTATACATTGAAGGTAGCACTTAAATAGCTCATTTTTTCTTCTGCAATTGGCAGAGTGAGTAAGTCCTCTAGAGAGTTAAAGGGACACATCAAATGCAATTTTTTTCATCTAAAAGAATAAAATATAGTAGTTTTTCCTTGGAAAAAAAAGAGTATTATGGTTCATAAATAAATTTTAATGTTCGACCTGTGAAGATCTCAGAATAAGAAACCAATTATTTGTTAGCTTATTTCACTAAATGGTGAGACCTCGGAAGAGAGTCGATCAGTTTACTTCCCCCCACCTCCCCAAAAAAAGGAACAACAACAATAAACAGGGAGTAACGAAAAACACATGCATGTATTTATACGTCTAGACTCTATATGACATACAGCCACAAAAACAGGTGAATAAGTATCTAGCACATACAAATGCGGATGTAAGTAGGAGATAATTGAAACCAAAGGGAATCCTTTTTTCCCATACCAAAGGAAAAATACTAAAAGACTATAATGGGCCAAAAACCTAGGGATAGAGACCCAAGTGGCATGAATATATTGTCAATATATGTCGTTTCTAACCACCTTATCAATCTCCACATTAGGAGGAAGGAGCTAGCTACAGGATTTAAAAGAAACCTAAAAGGAAAGAGGCTTTGAAAAAATGGCAATGGACTTAATGAGTAGATAAGATAATTTTATTAATGTCCAATGAATGGCCATAAGTAGGTCAATGGGACAGAAGGATACAACTAGTACGAGTACAATGTGGGAGTGCAAACACAACTTCTAGAAAATTCCAAGGCTAAATCTAGGATAAAATGAAGTAAAGAAGGATACAATAATAGAACTACATCATAGATATGTATATAACCAGATCATGTAGACGATTAAGTGAATAAGTCCAAGGCTAGAGGTTGATGATGTCAAGACTACCCAAGTCTAATAGTTAACGGCGACGGGGCCAACAGTGGCGTTGACTCACTTAATCGATTAGGAAAGAATCTTTGGATAAGTCTTTGGCTACTCTACTAGGGTTGGGGAGGAACTTGTCAGGGCAGGCCTGTTCAAGAACTGTTCGTACTAAACCCTCTAACACTCTGGGTGTGAGTGAATGATGTGCTGCTTGGCACCTCCGCAATGGTCTTGAGGTATTGGTTTGCCTCCCAAAAGGCGGAGAAGGGGGGCTACAAGAAGACCGAATGTCTCACTACTCTACTATCACAAATAGTTTGGAACCCAGCTCGTCGGTTGTAGCTCCAATTAGCTTAATCAACCTGAAATTATGATGTGATCATTCGAATCATCCTCAAGTGAGGCGAGGTATGTAGGATATGAGATATTTGTCTAAATATCTCCCTAATGAAGAGGGTTGGGCAACTCTGATCAAGATACTAGAAAAAAAACAGAGAGTGATCCTTCAGACTCTCTATATAGGCAATGATATCGTCCTCTGATCTCATAGTAGCTGGGGCAGCGAAAAATGAGGTGCATCCTAGTCTCTGGTTGTTGTACGTGGCACAACTGGTAGACCCTATCTGATTGTGGTATATGGTGATCTTCTCCACCCGAAGTCGATGGAAACCAACTCAAAACTGCCCCAATGGGATCTTAAGTGTATCTAATGCGTGTGAGTATAAGGGGGGAAGACAATGAGGCAATCAACATATTGATTAACCCACTAGGTGCACAATATGGAAGAATTGATTACTCAATCAAGGGAGGTACCTATCCAAGAGAAGCAGCATTGGACACTTGTAGGAGGGTACTGGGGCTTGGGACCATGTAATATATACCCTAGAGGTTGGACACTTGATCTATAGATGCTTGGGTTAAAGCAGTGTTTTAAAACTCCGACTCGAGTTCCGAACCGGCCGAGGGTTGACTCCGACTCGGTATCGACTCGGCCGGTTCAATTTCAATGAGTCGGTCTTTGTAAAAAATACATTAAATATTAATTTTTTTATAAAAAAAACATAATTTTAAAGATTTTCATTCATGTTTCCAAACACAAAGCATTAGAATATAAACAAAAGACAACATATGATCAAAGTAGGCTCATGAATATATCCATTAAATCAAAATGGCACCGAGTGCACTGTCCAATACATACATGATATAGAGATCAAAACAAAAACACATAACCAATGAGGCTCTAAATGGCCTCTACAACAAAACATGACTAGTCACTACTGCTAGACAAGGCAAGATCCTCTAGCTCAGACTCTAAATCAAAGGGGGGAACCCATGGCTCCTTCTCATCAAGATCTTCAACTGGAACTGTACTAGCACACTGAGCCAAAAACCAACTCCACAACTCTTCACAAATTCCTCACAAATGCTCACTCAAATGCAATGAGATAGTTGTGAGGAAATGAGAGGGGTTGGGTAGCTTTTATAGGCTTGGGAAGGGTTAGAGGGCATACCAAAACCCTAAAACCAAATTAAAATCCAAATTGAGGTCCGTTTTGGGTCATTTCTGGGGTCCGCGATCAATTGTCCATGGTTCGGCCGATCTAACTTGGACTCGGTCGAGCCGGCTGGTTTGTGACCGAACCGGCCGAATCAGTGACAGGCTCGGCCGGTTCGGTCACAAATCGGCCTCCGGATTGGTTTTTCTACCGAGTCGGTCAGGCCAATGGGTTGGCTCGATCGGCTCGGCCGAATCGGAGTTTGTCCAGCCGATTTTTAAAACTATGGGTTAAAGAGCATATTTCATATAGGTTATGATGGACACGAAAACATATTTTTTCATATAGGTTATGATGGACGCGAAAACATATTTTGAAGAGAAGCAACATTGGTAAACATGACTAGTATTAGGCACATGTGAGGGCATGTGGCACATAGAGAAGTAGCACCTTGCATGAGAACATTGAAATTTGAGATAGCAAACCACTTTGGAAAGGAAACATTGGACCAACATCTTATGAAGAAAACAGCATCTCAAAGGATGGGTGATGGGCCGCCCAAGATCATGATTCGACGAGCATTTCAATTTAGAAGTTATAGAGTTTAAACCTTATTTTGACACGCACATACATGTATTGTACACTATAGAGCAATCCATGTGGGGTTACCTTGTTGGTTACTTGTATGGACATATACATGTCCTTATTTTATGTTAGCCTCCCTCACTTGTATATATAACGAAGGAGAGAGATCTTGCTAATTTTAGTTAATAATGGTATGTTCTATACTCAACACAATTACTTCAATGTTCCTCTAGCAACCCAGTGACAATTTCCAATTTAGTTTTCCAATAGCAATCACATTAACCATAAATCACATTAACAATAATTGTAGATAGAACATAAAATAAAATGCAGAAGACAAGCCAAGACAAGAGGACATAAGATTTGGTGGATGCCAAAGAAAAACCCCAATGTGGGGAAACCCATTTGATCAAATTTTCTTATTACTATATCAAATGTTCAGTAGAGAGAGAGAGTACAAAAGTCAAAGTTGACTTGCAAAATCAAAGTCAAAACATCTCATTCAAATCTGCAGTCAACTACAGTCAAATTCATCCCTATCCAGAAAGTCAACGGTGGTTAAATCAACAGCAAAATGTCTCTTTTGAAGCTCGGTCAAACTCGTCCTGAATAGGAGGTCAAAAACAGCCCAAAACAGTCACAAAGTTAGCGATCAAACTCTGCCCTGAAGTTTGCGATCAACCTGTAATTTTCTGCTACAGTCAAAGTGCCCATAATACCTAAATTTTTGTGTCAATCTGTACGGCCTGCAAAAAACAAATTTTTCCCACAAAAATCACAGTCAAACTCAGTCAAACAGTCCTTGGTCAACGTTAGTAGAACCCTTGCAAAAATCCTGAAACTCGACCCTGCAATCTACCTAGAAAATTCGTCCTCATTGCCACACGTGTGAGAGAAAATCTCCCTAATAGTTGTACGAACCAATGAGAGAAGGGAGAAGAAATGTGTGAGTAATGATGATGTCAAATGAGGTGAGAGGACACTTATATGCATACAAGTTGTTGAGGGTGAAGTGTCACATCCATTGGGTTTCATGAGCCTACATGATGATGTGGCTGACCTTGACATTTTACACGTATGTGGGCATAAATTCAAAAACACATTTATGCTTGTCAAAATTTGACGATCTTTAGGTCGATTTTGGTCCTCTCTAAAAGAGGAATTCGAGTTGTCCAATAGTGGAATTTGGCCCTAGGTTCCAATTTTAACACTCCCTCTCAACTAAGGAGAATTCCACCTACCAATCCATCCATCATCATCGATCATCATGCCATCCTATCATCAAGTACCATCTATGTAACTCGTCTCAACTCTGTTGAACAATGATGTAATAATGAAGAAGAATTGATCAAGAGTGAGTCATGAGAACTTGCCACTCTCCATTGACAAAAGTTAGTCCAAGGGTAGAACCCCAATCAGCTTTGATCCTGAATGATCAAGTTGTTGAACACCATGCATCCTAGACATAGGGAGTACGGCAATACACGATGTGTCCATCTGTAGTGCTATGGTCACTATCCACTTTTTCCAACTCATTGGCCAGATGAGAGGTACCTCCCATGAGTCCCTAAGTACATGGGTAGGATGTATGTTGGAGTATCAACAGGAGAAGGTGAACCACTCATTCTATGAATATGTCAAACGTAGGGGAAGGTGAACCACTTACCCTACACACATGTGTCATCAATTGTAGGGGAAGGTGAACCACTCACCCTACACACATGTGTCATCAATCACAGGGGAAGGTGAACCACTCACCCTACACATGTGACATCAATCGTAGGGGAAGGTGAACCACTCACACTGTAGATAGCACACCAATAGGGGAAGGTGAACCACTCACCATATGGTCGCTCATAGCTCCTAGAAGTACCTCAAGCCCCCAAGAGCTCCCAGAGCTTAGTGTTCAACTCAAGCAGGACCCTCATGGGAGGGTCTTTTCACAACTCCAAGTCTCTCTCGTAAGGCTAAGAATTTGACCTTCCCTAAGGGCTTCGTGAGGATGTTTGTGACCTACTCATCAGTCTTGATGTGTTGGAGCCTTATTGCTCCCCGTTGTACTATATCCCAGATAAAGTGGTCCCTGATACATTGTGCTTGGAGTGGTTGTGGAACACGAGATTCTTTGAAAGGCGAATCCCACTCTGGTTGTCGTAGAAGACCGCGGTGGTATCCAACACATTGCTCAAATAGCTCACTAAAGAGCTTCCTCAACCAAACAGTCTCACAACATGTCATGCTACCTACAATGTATTCGGCCTCGATGGTGCTTTAAGAAACCAATTTTTGCTTCCTACTCATCCAAAAAAATGAAGCAGACTCCAATGAGAAGCAACATCCAAACGTGCTTTTGCGATCCACAACACTGCTAGCCCAGTTAGCATCAAAATTCCAGCAGTGTATCTCAGTCCATAGTTGACTGTGCCACGAAGATATCTCAAGATATTCTTAGCAGCAATCCAATGTATGTGATGAGGTTTGACCATAAATTGACTCAACGTATTCATAGTGAAGCATATGTCCGGACGGGAGTTTACCAAGAACATCAGGGCCCCCACAAGTTGTCTATATTTATAAGGGTTTGCCAATCGTGCCCAACAGCACTTCCACATAGATTTTTTAAGTTGAGTTCCATCAGAGTAGACACAAACTTGTAATCCACCATCCCACATCTCTCGAGCAGTTTCACGATGTATTTTCCTTGAGAAAGGAAAATCTCACCTGGCTTTTGCCAGACCTCCAGACCTAGGAAGTAGTGCATCAAACCTAGGTCCATCTCGAACTCAGAAGCCAACTCCCTCTTGCATTGATAAATGAGAGGGTTTGCACCTATCAAAAAGAGATCATCTACATAAAGGTCCAAAATGAGAGGCATGTCCTTTTCAACTTTGAAGTATAGGTTAAGATCAGCATCGCTCCTTGTAAATCCAAACTTCATAAGATAGCTATCAATCCTCTCATACCAAGCCCTAGGGACTTGCTTCAACCCATAGAGAGCTTTCTTCAACCTGCATACATGTGCCCTTCGATCTTGTACGTCAAACCCTTGAGGTTGTTCCAAGTATACTTCCTACTTAAGCAAGCCATGTAAGAAAGTAGTATTAACGTCCATTTGATGTAGACTCCATCCTAAGTGGCAGCGAGATCAATGATAGATCGGATAGTGGTAAATCGAGCAACCGGTGCAAATATCTCGTCATAGTCCACTCCTTCCTTTTGAGAGAAGCCTCGAGCAATGATTCTGACCTTATACTTTTCAACGCTCCCATCAACTCCATGTTTAATTTTGTATAGCCATTTTGAGGTGACTATGGACTTGTCTTTGGGTCTAGGCACCACTTCCCAAACATCATTCTTCATGAAAGATTCATATTCCTCATTCATTGCATCCTTCTAGACTTGGTGCTTTACGGCTTCTTCGAACGTGCATGGTTCTACTTGATCGATAATACTCATAGCAACTATAAGTACCCTTGAAAATTGTTCGACTTCTTACTTTCGTGAAATGTCCCTCTTGGAGCAATATGTCTTTCAGCATCTTCAAGAGTATCTTTGAGCCACAAAGGTCTTTTCCTTGAGGTAGAGGGATTACTAGGAGGTGGATCAATGGGATCCACTGGGCCTTCAACATCAGGGATAGGTTCATCTATCAAAGGTTCATCCTTTTTTTCCGCAACAACATCATTGTCCTTCCTTGGGATAGGGAGATCTTTGGCTTTCCGAAGGGCAGTATCATCATCGAAGGTGACATCATGGCTTATTTCCACATCTCTTTGACCAGGCACATAGATTCTATATGCCTTTGAATTTTCACTGTAACCAACAAATATACCTTTCTTCCCAGATGCTTCCAACTTGTTTCTTTTCTCTTCAGGCACATGAAAATACATAGGACAACCAAATATTCTAAAATGAGAAACATCGGGTTTCTTACCGTGAAGATCTCCTCGAGTGTCTTGAAATCCAATGCTTGATGCAGGTTCCTATTTTGAACATGCATGAAAGTGGTGGCAGCGTCTCCTTATAAGAACTTCAATAGACCTTGATCATGGAGCATGGCACGAGTGGCTTCCATGATTGTTCGATTCTTCCTTTCAACAACTCCATTTTGCTCAGGAGTGTATGGTACAATTGTCTCCCTCTTAATGCCAACCTCTCAGATACGTCAGAATGGACCAATTGAAGAATATCTGTAGTTTGGCTTTCACTGGAAGGGAATGGTCCCCTTGTAAGTTTCCCAGCTACACAACCCTGACAAACCCCTTCATGATTCATGTTGAATTCGGACATGCCTGTGAACATCTTCCTTACCTGTGACCATCAGGCTTTGTAATGAAGGTGGGCAAATCTTCGGTGCCATAATTCAGATTGTAGAGAAGTATTGCACGTCATGGCTCCCAAAAGACTTCCTCCAACTTGATAAAGACCATCAACCCTAAATCCAAGTGCGAATGCATATTTAGGGTTTCTTTGCCAAATACGTACCTTTACATCGATGAATGCTACCCTGAAGCCTTTATCTTCCATCGCAGAAATAGATACCAGGTTCTTCTTCAAATCGGGCACATACAGCACTTATTTTAGATGAATGGTTTGACCTTGATTCAAGTGAAGAGTGACAGTACCTATCCCTTTCATTGGGTAGGTGGCATTATCTCCAAATATGATCTCCAAATTAGTCTTCTTTTCAATAAAATTCGAGAGGGCCTCCTTGTACCCAGTGAAGTGCCTTGAGGCTCCATTATCAATCAACCAATCATCCAAAGTATTCGGAGGAGAGGCAGTAGATAGGGCAGAAATAAGATAAAACTCTTTTTGTTTTTCTACAACATTACTTTCCTCATACATCGAATTTCTTGTCCTTTTGGGAGGTCGACCATTTCCATATCGAACAGCGGGAGCATTCCTCTTTCCTTTATTGTTGAACATGTTGTTCCTTCGATTTCCATTGCCTTTGTAATTGTTGTTGTCGTTGTCGTCATTCCTCAGGGAATCCTTCTTGTGAGGACACTCTCTAGTGTAGTGGTCGAACCTGTTACAAATGTAGCACCTTCCTTTTCTTCCTTCTTTGAATCCCAACTTGAATCCTTGACCCTGTCTCCTTGGACCAACATTATTTTTCTTCTTTGCATGAGCAGAGAAAGAAGTAGGTTCATTTCCATTTGAGGACTTGTCTCTCTCCATCATCCTCGTCTCCTCTTGAGTGCATCTCACCAATAATTCATCAAAACTAGGAATCCTTTCTTATATTCTTCTTTGCAGTTGTCAATGCATTTGAAGGAGGCTCCACTACTCTTCCCTGCACATAGTCCATGGCATCATGCCCTTTCAAAGTCCAGTCCAAAGTCATCTTCCATGCATGATAGTCAGATTTGTCCTTGAACTTATCCTCAGATTTGGAGTAAGATGTAGTAGCCATTGAGGCTAGTCCAGTCTTGTCTAACAGATCTCCCTTAGTGATTGTTTTTCTCTCTCTTGCTTGGGCTTTGTCTTCACATGGGCTCTAATCAAAGTCAAAACAGCCCTGTCAAATGTACAGTCAAATTCAGCCCTAACCAAAAAGTCAACCATGGTTTAATCAACAGCAAAATGTCTCCTTTGAAGCTCGGTCAAACCCAGTCAAACTCGGTCTAAATAGGAGGTCAAAAACAGTCACAAAGTCTATGGTCAAACTTGGTCAAACTCTGCCCTGAAGTCTAAGGTCAACCTGCAATTTCCTGTTGCAGTCAAAGTGCCCAAAATACCTTGATTTCTGTGCCAATTTGTACGGCCTGCCAAAAACATTTTTTTCCCACAAAAATTACAGTCAAACACTCCTTAGTCAACGTTGGTCAAACCCCTGCAACAATTCTGAAATTCGACCCTGCAATCTACCCATAAAATTCATCCTCCTTGCCACACGTGTGAGAGAAAATTTGCCCAATAGTTGTACGAACCAATCAAAGGAGAGAGAAGAAATGTGTGAGTAATGATGATGTCAAATGAGATGAGAGGACACTTATACAAGTCGTTGAGGGTGAAGTGTCACATCCATTGGGCTTCATGAGCCTACATGATGATGTGGTCGACCTTGACATTTTACATATGTGTGGGCATAAATTCAAAAACACATTTCTGCTTGTCCAAATTTGATGATCTTTAGGTCGATTTTGGTCCTCTCGAAAAGAGGAATTCAATGCAATAATCATCTCCATCAAATGAGCCATCCAATAGTGGAATTTGGCCCTAGTTGCCAATTTTAACAGATCTTGTATTCATTCATTAACATTGTACTTGTCATGATCATAGTTTTAAAAACTGGAACTAGGTTTTGAACCAACCACCTATCTAACCAAGATTCGAATTGGAACCAAGGTCAAACCGGAGTCAATGAACCAAATTTGAAAATAATACATGAAATAATTAATTTTTAATGAAAATTTTAATTTTAAGATTCCAAACCATTAGAAACAAAGTATGCAAAGTTTGCTCATCTATATACCATCTAAGGGTGAATATATCGAAATGCCACGTAGTGCAATACATATCAACAACAAAATACATAATCAATGAGACTCTGGCCTCTAAAATCCAAAAACAATGCTACAAGTTATTGGGCCACTGGCCTACTACAAATCACTGATCAACATGATCACTCATCAAACTCATCATTAATTCACCACTAATAGAAATGGGATGATCAACAAGAGCTACATAAACATCATCTAGCTCAAAGTCTTTAGACTTGGATTCCTCGACCTTATAATATGGCAGAAATTGAAAAAGCTTAACATGCCTAACCAATGATTTTGGTTTGAGTGAAGGGTCATCTCCTCAAACCTGTTGAGAAGCCACACATTATGTCATTCTCTATTGCAGTTGAGAGTCAAACTGCGTTGGCTGCATTTGAGGGACCATTGTCCTTCTCCCTTGCTACATATGGCAACAAGTATGATTCTCATTATGGTTCCCTATGTTGTTGTTGTTCTTATTATTATTGGGAGCATGATTGGGGGATAGACACATTGGTTGGATGTGTGCTTTGGGGAAGAGGATTCCTACACTTTTTGCATTACATGTTCTAATGGGAGCATGGGAGGTAATATGGCCACCACAGCAAAACACTTGTTTCTTTATGAGGTGGGCCATGAGATTGACTGGATGCCATATGGTGATGATTTCCTATCTATCACATATGGGATGGTTTGGGCCAGCTTTATTCACAACGTTGGAAAGGAGATCTTTGGAGATCTAGTCTTCTTCTTGCCACTTGAGGGCAACCTTATTGCAGCCCAAGATCAGCAGACACTCTACACTTACCATAAGTGGAGAGGAGGACAGCGTGGGGTAGGCTACTTTGTCTACCATGTTCAGATTTTCAACCCACCTATTTTGCAGGAGCCAAAGGTGGAGGAGAATTTTCAGGAGTTGCCATGTTGGGAGGTAACTCACTTTGTATGGATGATAGCTTGGGAATGGTAGATCCCAATATATATCAGACCTCATGCCTCAAGAAGGCCTTTAGACAGCCCATTGTTGCCTCCATGGATGTTTCACTTTTACATGATGTTAGCTATTTGGGATGCTCACCAAAAGCTAGCTTGCATACTTGGGAGGGGCAACTTGGAGATGTATTGATGAGACAGCATCTTGATCCTTGGAGGATTTTATCATATGAGGATGCTACATGGGAAGAAGAGGAGGCTCTTCAGTTCTATCCTTGTAGTTGCTTGAGGACAAGCAATATTTGGGAGGGGAGGACTGTAATATTCCAAAATTAGCATGCAGCTAATTGGAATATTGCTTTTTGCTATTTACACTTAGGAGAGGAATAAATGGGTAAGGAGGCCCATACATTTCAGAAATAAGAATAAAATCCCTCATAATGTGAAAAGAGATCATCATAGGAGCTGGATTTCACACCCTCATGTGTGAAAAGGGACATTTGCATGTGGACAAGGTCAAGTTTGAACAAGTCAACAGGGCCGGGATAAGAGGTGAAGACCATCTATGGAGACAGCGCAGAGATAGTGGAAGGAAGATTCCTTGGTGGAGGAAACCCTAATGAGTGGGACCCATGGTGAGACGGCTTCCATTTGTATAAAAGGAGGGCAAGGCAGCCATAGGAAGACATGACATGGATTATTGAATTTGTGGTCTGGTTAGACTATTGTACTTTCTTCAACTGTTTAGTTGAGATTGTTGTGCTGCTTAGCACAAGGCATTCCTGTTTAAGAATTCCTTCTCCTTTCAAGAGAGGCCTCTTGAGAGATCTTGTACTTCATTTCTCCACATCCAGGCTCAAGGCCAAGCCACCTCCTTCAGCTACAGCGTTATTTCTGCCGAAGTATAACGTTGTGTTGCAGGGTGTTGCAGTGAAGGTTTCACAACACCACTTCCGGAGCTTGTTTCTCAGAGGAGGGAGCTTCTATTCCTTTGGGAGATCAGTGAGGAAGTTTCTGATTCATATCTTGGCACTTGGCCAACCCATTTTCTTTCACCTACAACGCAGTATCCCTCAGTGACTGCGTTATTTTCAGAGAGAATTTACAGTGAGGGTTTGCAGATTGTTTGGAGGGTGAGATCTTTAGTGTTAGGATCAGCCTTTCACTTGGAAGATCCTCTGGAGGAGGTTTGTTCAGCTTGCCCATCATCTTCAGGCATCTCATCCAGTTCTTGAGTTGCAGCTACTACTCAGTCTTAGGACTGCAACTCCGGCATTTTGCCATTTTTGTATATTTCAGGAAATCCTTCTAGGATTGTCTTGAAATTGTGTTTGGGAGCTTAGATCTTCACTCCCAACATTGTATGAGTTGTATATTTGCATATCCATGTATTGACATACTCTAGCAGCGGTTATATCTAATAAAACTGCACTATCATAGCCTTGAGCATTTTCTATGTAGCAGTGTACTTCATTTTTCATGTACATGTTCTCTTGAGGATTGTTTTGCCCAGCTTGAGTGATTATTTCCTCAAGAATTTGTATACATTTGCTGCTATGATCTTAATATGATGGCTATTTGGATCTTCTTGCATTTTATGAGTTGATTTATCACTGCTACTCCAGTTTTGTGTTCATGTATTGCTGCATCCCCATTTTGGGATATTACATCATCTATGTAATTACTTTATGATGAAATTAAATGAATGAAAGATTATATTAAGAAATCATAAGAAGTAATTATTAGTTTAAGAAGACCTACGAAAAATCAACAAGGTACATTAAAGGTTTCATGCTCTTAACCAAATGCCAATCTTGTACCCTCATACACGACAAAATCAAATGGAAACAATGTAATCCCCATCGTGAAATCCTAAAAACTGTTAAGTCTGTAGGATTTTGAGTGAGATCTAAAATTCTAGTTTCTCCATATGAAGTCTAATGAGGTTGGAACCACTCTCAAACATCCTAAAATAATTAATAATGTTAAAATTTTAAGTAAAAGGATGAAAATGAAAGATAAAGGAAATGTCATTTTTATTTTTTGAATTTAACATTACCATTGATTGTCAACATTGCTAGGGTTGAGTTAGGTTTTTTGTTTCGATTTAGGGTTTAGGAGAGAACGATTGGCTTTATGGCTAAGGGGGGGTTATTTTGGGAGAAAAAAACCCCTAGTTTCCTTCAAAACCACCTCAAAGGCTTGCCACTAAGGGTCGTAGACTCCACCACGCATGTGACATCTAACCCGATCGGTTAGGGTTGGAACTGGCCATTTAGGGCCCGTTTGTATTAGTTAGGCATGAAACCAGCTAGTTTGGTACCTAACCGCTATAAACCAACCCTCCAACTAGGTTTACCTTTTTTTCTCGCAGTTTGTTACCTGGGGCAATCTGACTGACAGATTTGACCATTTTTCGATTCAGACTAACTGGTTTTTAAAACTATGGTCTTGATAATGTTAGGGTTCACGAGAAAACCCTAGGAGCTAAACTATAAGGTTCATGATGAAACCCTAGGACAAGATAAGGGGAGAGAAAGGTAGCTTGGATGCTCTTGGTGAGATTGCTCTTATGTGATGCTAGGGTTTGCTCTTGCAATGACTAAGGTTTGCGCTATACACGTAAACCTTAAACAAGAACATAAGGCTAAAGATGATGATGCTTCCTATGGCTTTCTTTGTAGAATTATGGTTTCCATCTTGCTAGAAGACATGGATAGTGGAGCAACATGACTAGTGTTTGCAAACCCTAAGGAAGACAACTATGTTGGTTTAGAGAGTTTGTGTGATACAAGCTTGTTATTGAAGCCATGGAGGACTTTCCCGTGTTGATACTTGCTCATTGGAGATCTTTGGTGGTGGCTAGGGTTTTCATTGTTTCCCTGGCTCGGGTTTTCGTGGTTTCCCTCGCTAAGGTTTTGATAAGCTTGAAAGAATGTACCACCTTTGTGATAAAGTTGTGGCATGTACTCTAACCTAGTGGGGAATAAACTTGTGGGGTTTAGTCCCCACTAGGTCAGAGGATCAAATCTCATGGGGAGGGGTTGAGGAGGAAACAACCTTTGAAGGGAATTAAATTATCCCAAGGGGCGTCCAAGCTCAACCGAGCTTTGCACTATCCTGGTGATAGCTTCCCACTGGTGGGCAGATCATTCTTCCATCCAATATTGGGGCTGGTGCTGACCTAGGTTCAGCCTAGTTTGAAAAAAAATAATAAAATAAAATAAAAAAATAAAAATAAAAAAAATAAAAAAAAAAAAAAAAAAAATTTGTGGTATGTACATGCACTTCATTCTTATACATATATATTAAGTTTCCAGCTGTCTAGTACTTGTAAACTTGTGGGGTTTAGTCCCCACCAGGTCAGAGGATCAAATCTCATGGGGAGGGGTTGAGGAGGAAACAACCTTTGAAGGGAATTAAATTATCCCAAGGGGCGTCCAAGCTCAACCGAGCTTTGCACTATCCTGGTGATAGCTTCCCACTGGTGGGCAGATCATTCTTCCATCCAATATTGGGGCTGGTGCTGACCTAGGTTCAGCCTAGTTCGAAAAAAAATAAATAAATAAAATTTAAAGGAAAAAAAATAAAAATAAAAAAAATAAAAATAAAAAATAAAAAAATTTGTGGTATGTACATGCACTTCATTCTTATACATATATATTAAGTTTCCAGCTGTCTAGTACTTGTAAATCTGATTTTCAATTTCCATCATCTTCTTGATTGGATAGTTTCCAACACTTAATATTCACGTTGATTTAACATATTTAAGGGCTGAAATTGTTGAGTGATTCAACAAACATTTTGAAGCAGGAATTAAAGTGATTTCAGATCTGGTTTATGCTTGAAAAAGTGTGCACTAGGAGCCGAGGCCTGAAACTTTTTGGCATATGTTTAGCATATTTTGTCTTGGGCATAATGTGTTGGGTTGAAGTGAGATGAAATATTGTTTGTTGTTTGCTGCTATAAATTAATATTTCAGATTAGCCCTCGGGCTAAAGTTCATTAGGACAAGATCTGGGAAACATCCAATGTGAGGTAGAATTTTTGAATTTGCAATAGAAGTCATAAATACAGAAATTCCAATACAAGCCTTAAACATAATATTGCATTTTCAAATACCTCAAACAACAGGGCCCAGCGAGGGATCCCAACAGGAAAGAGAACCTAAGAAAGGACTGGCATCAGTAGAGAGACGATGCAAGCACAAACAAGGCATCGAGCAAAGGAAAGGCTTGATGTGGGTACAGGGTCAACCACCAACGCATATTCAAAATTCAAGCCGATGCAGATAAGAATTTGGTTTAGGCTAGCGACGATGTAGACAAAGGGCCGACACAAGCATCAGTTCAGACTAGGACTAACATGGAGAAAAAAAAACATCATCACACATGCCTGAGAAAGAGACTACATAATCTGAGGCATATTCTTCCAAAAGAGGCAAGGAGTTTCAGAGAATAGTGTCAACCTGAAAGAGAACAAATGTAGATAAAAGTTCAGACATCAAAATCTGTGCAGAGTTAACTTTTAAGTCGATGCAGGTAGAATTTGGATCGAGGGGGCAGGATACACAAACACATGCATACATCAGAGAAGATGATTGTTAAAGGATTGGAGATGTCCACAATATCAACCCCAAAGATGGAGCCAATGTAGGCCTAAGTTCAAGATAGGGATGACGTAAAGATCGAAACACCATCGAGCACCATCGAGCAAGCTTGAGAATAGTCCAAAGAAACAAAGTAGGCTTATTTCTTTTGATTTGATAGTTGATAGGTGCTAACTTCACATAAGTGCCCACGTTTACAATCGTGTGGAGACATTCAACTAACAAGCACATCACAGACCCTAATGCCATAGTCAAAAGCTCACCATAAGCAATATCGTACAGACCTACCAATTGAATCATGCTTCAATGGGGAAGACGGCACTGCGTGAAGCTACCCACGAAGCTCCTAAAGGCACAAATAAAGGGTTGGGGCCAAGTGCAAGCCTTGGGCAATTACGATGGAAGAGTGCCCGCTTGTCATGACAACAACCAAAGGAAAATTCTTGTGATTGGTCGTTTGTCTTTGCGATTAGTGGTTTGCCCTTGTTTGCCCTTGTGATTATTGAACCTTCCATGAAAATGGACCATCGGTGGTGCCTTACATATCGTGTCCAATTGTAAAGCTTCTAGAGTTTAAAATAAACATTTCAAAGACAGAAAAAGAAGGTGCATCCCTGATGCGAAATACTAAAAGAAAGGAAATACGCTACAGACCTGATACGTTCGAGTTCCTAGGATCCACTCCTGCAGAAGCTTTCTGAGATCTATCTGCTGCCTTTTTTTGCCGAATTTCTTCCAGCTGCGGTTTTATGCACATTGCACACGCAATTCAGGAAAAAAAACAAAGTGAAAAAATAAATAAATACCAAAAGTGCTGTATCCTAAACCTTTTAGTTTTTCTGGTTAATAAGCGGTTTTTGTTATTTGCAATTCCTTGCTTTATTGGAACGAAATAATAGCTGCATCAGCCACTTGATGGTTCAATCGCAATTCAATGAACCCCGCAAATTTTCCTGCTCCAGTCATTTAGCTCCCAAGGATTTCAATAAATTTATGCTTACTTTAGATTATTTTGTGAAAACATTTTTCCTTTAATTAACCGTTTGATGACTGTCTGCTGACCCTGGGTCTGTGGTCTAGAAATTCTGTTATATTATTTTCTAAACACGTCGAGATATTGTAGATTCTTTCAATATTGAATCAAAATCTCAGGGACGTGGACCTGAATTATATGAATCTATTTCAAAATATCCATAACTATCAATGCCCTAAAATGCAGAACAGATCCAAATACCCTTAAATTCATGGAGAGGGCAAAACAAAAATGCCTAAGTTATAAATTAACCGCCATACCTTTTTGCGACCGAGGGAAGCATGACGGCCTTCCATATTCAAACCGTTGAACGTGTTTTTCTCTATGTGAGGCCTATGTATTGAAAGAGCGCTACTTCTGTCGTCGCTAACGGGCAGAATTCATTATTTTCTGAAGCCACTCAACAGAAGAGTATATCCTGTATTATTTGCGACAGGAAGACCTTCAAGACTCACGACTGTCGGAACGGAACGCCGATAGTGAAAGGATCAGGTAACCAGTGTATATTTGTTGTTTACATGGTATGCCCATCGGGATATGCACCAACATTCAAATTTATTCAATTTTGTAGGGCGATGCTTTATTAGTTTGGGAACACCCTTTGGATAACTTTTTATTTAGCAGTAAGCTAACTATTCGACGAAACACCCTTTGGGCCTCCGGCCGTAGGCGAGGCTTTTTGAGCTAGTGTGGGTTCCACTCCTCCAACGTTAACGTTAACATCGATTTTAGACGTTGGCGTTAACGTTAACCTCCATTGTTTTTTAACAAGTCGTTTCTCTCGTTTGCAGGTTAGCGTTAACGTTAACATCCATTGTTTTTTAACAAGTTGTTTCTCTCGTTTGCAGGTTAGCGTTAATGTTAACATCCATTGTTTTTTAACAAGTCGTTCCTCCCGTTTGCAAGTGTGACGAGACTGCTCACCTACTCCTCGATCACAGTCCCTAAATTCCATGCCCATGTTCCTCTGAATTTCATATCCCCTACATCCTCAGTTTGAGTAATTTGAAAATTGTAGCGCTTGTTACACAATATTTTGTCACCGTCCCTGCAATCTCCATCCCAAATATTAAAGGACCATTTCAGTGACTTTTGTGTATTGTCATACCTTGCTAAAAGTGTTATTGCATCCCTTGGCATGTCAAGAACATTTCCTTTGTTGATCATTCCTCAAACAGGGTCTCAAAAACATATGATTTTGCGCTGGTAGGCAATTATGGCCTCACGCCCATAGAGAAATTAACACTGGGCCCCGTGCCTATTAGCGCTCTGTCTCAGTGGAGCACCCGCGCCGAGCTGTTTTTGGAAAGTTTTTAAAAGTATAAACGAAGTTTCCATGCCTAACCACTACGTGAGCAGAGTCATCATGGTTTGTTCGACTGAATAACGTCGAAGTCCTCCCTTTGGCTTCTTGTTTCCTACAATTGAGTAACTCCCCAAAGGATAAGGCCTCTATTCCACCTTATTGGGGATCCCAAACCACCTCCTCCTCTCCTATAAATACTTCCTTCTCACATAGTTTCAGCTAGTTGAGCAGTCCTTACTATAGCTAGTGTGAAGAATAAGGCAGAGATGAATCCATTGTCGAGAGAGAGTTTAGGCCCGTTGCCTCATTAAGTCTGATCCCTGACGAATGCTTGAGACACACTTGACTGAACCCGTCGAAAGAGGCTGCAACGTCAAGGCATTAAGGTTGTAAACTTCTTTTCTCTATCATTAACACATGAATGGTTTTTTTGTTCCAATTTTGTGTTCAATCATACGCAAAATGTTTGATTCTCCTTGACCAATCAAATAGTTGTAAATGAAAATATGTTTTTGTATGTTGTCATCATTCACTTGATCCTTGTGCAAGTACATGGATATTATGACTGAAGGACCACGACGTGTGAAGACAAAGATCAGCAGATCGCTGCTGCAAACTACAACAAGACCATTGGACTAAGGTAGGTCATATATCCCAACTTGTTTTCATTTATAAGTTAAGAGTCTGAAAGTCCAGCTTGTTCCCTTGTTGCTAGACCCACTCTAGGGCTAGAGGGATCACCTCTGTCCGCAGAGGGGATTTACGTGCTCAACAAGTTGGCAACCGTACTAGGGATCAGTGTGTTTGTCGTCTCTTGTTGTTCGTCTAGTGTTTTGCTTGTCTGTTCGACTTTGGTCGTATTATTGTTTTTCTGCTTTATTTTGCCTGTCTGACTGTTTTCAGCCATCACATTTAGTCTCAGAGTGTCGAGTCTGACCTTTACTTAGTGGTTTTTTGTCTTCTCCATAGTTTTCTAGCTCGGCGCTACTGTTGCTTGAACAGTCGCGCCAATTGGTGCTTGTTGCCTTTGTCGCAGGCGCTCCATCCTCTGTTTAACGCAGATTACAGCTTGACAAACGCGATGAATCCTGTAGGTTAAGATTTTGGCCTTTTCCCAGAGTTGTGTTAGTGTGTCTTGTCTCTGGGTTGGATTTTCATCTTTCAATTAGTCTACTAGAATTGATTTGACTCTCTTGTCTTGTTCTTCTCAGTTGTTTGTCCCTCATCTGATCAGTGGAGTTTGTCATCCTAGGGTTTCTAGGTGCCTCGTGCCGCTAGTTCGACTCCCTCCTCACTGAACCTTCTGAGTTGAGTTTGAGTCAGTTTGGTCTTTATCTTTTCAGCTTGTTGACTGATTGTCTTATTTTTTCTTTCAGTTCTACATGTCATTGGGTTGTTGAACGCTCATCTTCATGTCCGTTTAGCTCTCCATATGTCACCTTGAACATAGATTACATTGCTCACTGAAACGGTTTGAAAGCCCTTTGTTTTCCTTGAAGGAATGCGTCTCTGTTTTGAGTGTGTTTGATGTTTGTGTTGGATTGGTCTCTTTGTTTTAGATCGTTTCATTCGCATTTGATCCAGGTGGATATTGGTGGCCACCCGCCTATTCCACTTGGGGCCCCACCATTGTCTCTTTCAATTTTTTTCACAACTTACTATTTTTAGTAGTTTTTCAGGTCCTGAACTTTCGGAGCCATTTTGAAACCCCAAACGGAGATAATATGCCGAAGTTATGTCCCCGGGAAGTTGAAACACCAATTTACCCAAATGAGGCCCATAATTTTGGCGCTTCATCTCCTAGGGTTAGGTTTTTGGACGTTTAGAGTTCTCCATTGTTTCTCCATAATAAATAGGCCCTCGAGCCTCATTGTAACATAGTTCAAAGGTCTGTAGCCGCCACATCTCTTCTCAGAGATTCGCTACCAGCACCCTAGCTATTTTATTTCCATCATGTTTGTAAGAATATTTCTGTGATTTGATATTAATGAAATGAAGCCTTATTTCTGTTGTATTTCTATGTTTATGGTTATTTATGTAGTTTGTTGCGTTCCTGCATAAATCTGGATCAGTGGTATCAGAGCGGTCTACTTTTTCTCGATCCTTCTTTGCATGTCCCCAACGAGTTCGTGGTATAAGGAGTTAGGGCTCGATCTGGTGGAACCTTTGCAAGATCAGCCTCGCAAACCCTGACGGACGCCCATGGGGACGAAAAGAAAGATGAGGGAGCAGGAGATCCTATCAAAATATTGCTCAAGGAGGCCCTCGAAAAACAAAGGAACGCGATGATGGATAACTTTGCCCAGATCCTTCAACCACTGCCCACCGGTGGCGCATTTGCATCCAGCAACCACTCTGGAGGTGCGACTCCCTTTAAGGTACAAGTAAACTTTGACATTCCCATATTTGAGGGTCAAATAGATGCAAATGTCGTAGATAGATGGTTGAATCTATTAGAAGGATATTTCTCTGTTCATGACTTTTCAGACCGGGAGAAGATTATTTTTGCACTCCTCAAAGCTACTCCCCATGTTAAGGACTGGTGGGAAACCTACTGTGAGAACAAGGACCAGACAGAACCCTCTCTGTTCTCGGCCGTACCAACTTGGAATTCTTTCCGAGACGCCGTCAAGGAACAGTACTATCCCGTGGGGAGCTATGAGGACAAGTACATACAATGGACCACGCTGCGACAACAAAGGAATCAAGATGTGCATGAGCTGACGAATCTGTTCCATACCCTGCGCACAAAGTTGGGTATCAAAGATTCAGAGAAACATTTGGTGCTAAAGTATCGCAGCTGTCTGCACAGATACATTCAGGAGGAAATGGAGTTCCTCGACATCTCCTCGCTTAGTACGGCATACTGGTATGCTGCCAAGATTGAGCAGAAATTCAAACAGAAGAAGCGAGACTTTGGATCTGCGAATCAAAAGCAAGGAAAAGGTGCTTCCAAACCGCAAAACAAAGGACAGAGCATGGCGGCTAAAGACAACCCATCAAAGCCACAAGAAAAGAACAACACCGTAAAGCCAAAGAAGGACACGGGAAAGTGGTGTGAGTTCCATAAGAGCTCCACTCACAACACAAGTGAGCGTCGGGCCAAGCAGTCGCTAGTGGCCGAGATGAGGGCTTCTGAGTTAGATGCATGCTCCGACTCCGAATCAGAACCTGAAAAGGGGAATGAAAAAGGGAAACAGATTATTGATGCGGAGCCCAACGCCACTGTTGCCACTACAAAGATCTAGAAGGAGGAACCGGAAGATCCAGAGGAGGAGGAACGTCTCTTCCACTCCCAGATGTGGGTAAAGGGCTCCCCGGTACAGTTCATTATCGACAATGGGAGCCAAAAGAACCTCATTTCAGCAGACGTCGTGAAGCGGTTGGGCTTGCCGACCACAGCTCACCCACATCCATACACCATCGGGTGGCTTCACCAAGGACGAGATCTCCGTGTTAGCCAGCAGTGCCGCCTTCCCTATAGCATCAAGCCCTTCACGGATGAGGTATTATGTGATGTTGCTCCTATTGATGTTTCTGATGTATTATTAGGACAACCATACTTGTGGAAGCGTCATGCTGTGTATGAGTCTCGACCTCGTGCTGTTATTATTACTTTGGGAAATAAGTTGTACAGGATACCAGAGGTACCACCTCCTACGACTGTCTCTTTGGTTACTGCAAAACAATGTAGTAAGCTCATTTCCCAAACCAGGAAATTCGTTTTCCTGATGATCCGCCCCCAGGGCAAGAAGAAGACTGTGGCCACGACCTCTAGACAGGGCTCCTCTGCACAAAAACAACAAATGGATAAGGTTGTGGAGGAGTACGGGGACATATTCACCTCACCCACAGGGGTTCCTCTGCACTGTCAGGTCAAGCACCCGATTGATCTGACCCCTGGTGCGCCGCTACCTAATGGACCGATCTATCGGCGCTCTGTTCTGAAGAATGATGAAATCAAGAGGCAGATTCAGGAGCTGTTGCAGAAAGGTCACATCAGACCAAGTTCATCGCCCTGTGGGAGCCCGATTGTGTTGGTACAGAAGAAGGATGGGACGTGGAGACTCTGTATTGACTATCGGGCGCTGAACAAGATCACTGTCCGGAATAGGTACCCAATCCCACGGATTGATGACCTTCTCGACCAACTCAAAGGTGCAAAATATTTCAGCAAGATCGACCTGAAGTCTGGGTATCACCAGGTACCAATTGAACCCTCCGATGTGTGGAAGACTGCCTTCAAAGCCAAGGAAGGCCTTTTCGAATGGCTGGTCATGCCTTTCGGGTTGACGAATGCTCCCGCCACCTTCATGAGGATGATGGATGACATCTTACGGCCATTCACCAACTCATTTGTAGTGGTGTACTTGGATGACATTCTGATCTTCAGCCAGACTTGGGAAGAGCACCTTCACCACATCCGACAAGTCCTCCAAACACTGCGGCAACACAAGTTGTGTGCCAATTGGGAGAAGTGCACTTTTGGCATGACCCAGGTTCAATATCTGGGATACATTATTGATGAAAGGGGGGTGCATGTGGATCCAGCCAAGATCCAAGTCATTCGGGATTGGCCAACCCCAACCACCCTAACAGAGCTTCGCAGCTTTCTGGGTCTTGCTAATTTCTACCGCAGGTTCGTGTTGGGATTCTCTCATATCACTTGGCCCTTGAATCAAGTCACCAAGGGAGGAGCGAAAGCAAAATTCTGTTGTTCGGAATCTCAACAAAAGGCGTTCGTAGAATTGAAACATCACCTCTGTTCTGCCCCAGTGCTCACATTACTAGACTTGCAACAACCATTTGAGATCGAGACAGATGCCTCTGACTATGCTGTTGGGGCAGTTCTTACTCAACAGGGGCATCCAGTGGCATATCACAGTGAGACATTGTCCGACATAGTTCGAAAGTATCCCACTTATGACAAAGAAATGTATTCCATTGTGCAGGCTTGTCGATAATGGAAGCATTACATTTTGGGGAAGGAGACAATCATCCACACAGACCACCGACCCCTGTAGTTCATACAGACACAAGGTGTTGATCAACGGTTCTCATTGATGTCAACCCAAGCAGCACCAGGGGCTAACCCAATATTGCATGGGAATTTTGACCTACCAAATTACTATACTCTGGTTCAAGAATGCTTTGGATGGTTTTTACTTGTCAATATGTTTCCATTGATATATGGCACGCCACATAATTCTTCACGGTTTGAGAGATATTCATGTTTGAAGTTTATACCCCAAGTTAGTGGGCTAAAAACCAATAGGGTTGTGGCATGGGTCATTTAAAAGTCATAATTAATATTCTTTTAAGCTCCTAAAATTCCTCAAACATTCACTTGTTGAAGTCCCTCTCAACCTAAGCATTTATATAAATTGTGATCCTCATTTCCTTCTTATGCAAGGGATTTCGCCATCTGAAACAGGTCATCGTGGCATTTTCGCTCTAACTTTTTTTCTACGAAGGTTTAGAAGCTGAAATTTTTACGAGGCGAAGCCGAAATCCTGAGGAAGCTTCTATGAAAATTTCAAATCAAGGTGTGCAATATTTTCGGAGATATGATCTGTGGAAGTCAGTGTTTTTGCAGGCTCCTGAAATTCATCTCAAATAAGTGACATTGGTAAAATTGTCATAACTCTCTCTCTGAGTATTGGATTGGAATTTCGTAAAAATTGGTAGATAGTGCACAGACTGTTGTTTTCTCTCTATCAATTTTAGAGCCAAATGAAGAAACAGTGACACGTGGCACGCCGTACAAGTTTGTTTTGCTGAAACAGTCCATAATTAGGGCATTGTGAGATATTGGGTATAAATCTCCCGTGAAGAATCCAAATTGGGTCAGACCTGTAGCATTGGAAAGAAGACTCAGAGGAATAGTACAGGACTGAAAATTAGATATTGAGGATCTGAAATAACAGAGATACACCAGATTCAATATTGAGCTCCTAAAAGGCAAAGAAAAAGCTAGATCATGTGTTGTCAAGGGCTGCAAAGGACCAGACTTTCTAGGGAAGCAAAGCAAAGCAAGGTGCAATAGAGGGTAGCATGACAAGAGCAGCAACCAAGGTGTAGAACAACAGCAAGAAGTTCATCACATGAAGTCTTCGAGTGGGCAGCACTGCATACAATCATTGTAAAGGTATCATTGTACTTAGTCATTGTAAATACAATATTGTACAAATTGTACTAGTGTCTATCAGCCAAGAGTTGAAGAGGCAATGTCGGGTGGTATAGGATCATCATTAGGTGGTTGTGTCAAAGTTGGGGTTATGGTCTAGTGTATCTTCTTCTTCTACATCATTCTATATCATTGTAAAGTGGACCATTTTCCCTGGTACGGGAGTCCATTCTTCTTTTATTCTTCTATAGGGTGCTAGGGTGGTGCTAGGTTGAGTTGTAGCTCATTGGGTGTTGGGTCATCCGTTCAGTTGACTACTGAAGAATCTCAAGTGTTGGAGCATCCATCCAGTGGGAGCTGGAGAAGAATGATTTTCTAGATTCTAGGAAGTTGGAGCTTTATTTTCAATTGGAGTTGAACATTAAAGAATTATTAGAAAAACATTAGGTGGTTTTTGTCCCAGAGTGGGTTTCTACCTTAAAAACTGTGTGCATTTGTGTTCCTTTTGTTTACTGCTATCATTGTACAAACACTGATAATAATTGAAGATTAACTAATGCTCTAATTGAAAAGAATATTGATTCACCCCCCCTCTCAGTATTTCCAACAATTGGTATCAGAGCTTGGTTCCTTCAATAGCAGTTTAAGAGCTAGAAGGAGGTCATGGAGCATACCAAGAATGGTGTACCTCTATTCAATGAAAATAATTATGCACTCTGGAAAGGAAGAATGGAGGTCTATCTCTTAGCGCAAGGTTACGAAGTATGGGACACTGTTCAAAATGGATTTACATCAACCGCAGATGAACAAGGTAAGAAGAATTTGGTAAATGATGCAAAAACAAAGAATATTATTATCAGTGGACTTATTGAATCTGCTTATCATAAGGTGTTGGGTTGTAAAACCGCCAAAAATGTATGGGACAAGCTTGAGAATATATATGCAGGTGACTCAAATGTCAAAGAAGCAAAGCTTCAAATCTATAGAGTAAAATTTGAGCAACTCAGAATGAAAGAAGATTGCAACATTGCTGCATACTTCCAATACGTTGATGAAATAACCAATACTCTGGAAGGATTGGGAGAGCCATTTGACGAGAAGACTATTATATGGAAGATTCTTAGAACGTTACCAGGGAGATTCAACCCAAAGGTCTCGGTCTTAGAATACAGTGCAAATCTGGACAAACTCAGCAAAGAGGAATTACATGGAGTTCTCATAGCATATGAAATGAGACTTGATGAAGAAGAGGGTACTTCAAATCTAGAAACTGCGTTCGTTGCATCTAAGAAAACCAATAAGGACAAACAACCTTCAATTGAAATGACATGCACTTGCAAGTGTGAAGAAAAGGGAGATGATGGAGAAGGTCTTTCAGATGAAGAATATGCTTACTTTACGAGAAAACTAAAAACTGGTAAGGGAAAATTCAAAGGTAAACTTCCATTGATATGTTTCGGTTGTGGTGAGGTTGGGAATTTCGCAGCAAAATGTCCGAACAAAAGTGATGGCAACTCAAAAGGAAATAAAGGCTTTAAGAAATTCAACAAGTAAGGCAAAAAGAAAGGATCCAAAAGGAACTTTCTCTCTAAAGAAGATAGCTCATCATCCGATGAAGAAAGTGACACCAAAGAAGAAGCCAATGAGAAAGTATTGTTTATGGCCAAGCACAATAAACAAGAAGTATTGAACAATGAAGAAAGGGTTGACCATAAAATAATTTTCTGGGGAGGCAATCAAGCTTATAAAAGAGCTCAATGCTGAGAAGATCCGTTCCAATACTCTTGAAGAACAAGTTCAAGGTCTCAAAATTGAAGTTGAAGAACACAAATGTATTGAAGAGTCACTTCAAAAGAAGTTGGAAGAAAGCAACCAAGAAAGGGAAGCATTAGAAGCCGAAGTAGTCTCGCTACGTAAGGAAGTGAAGAAGGGAAAAACTGTCCAAAACTATGCCAACAGCTCAAGGGTATTGGAAGAACTCATCAACAATCAATGATCTTACAACGACAGAACTGGCCTCGGTTACAAAGAAGAAGAAGCAGGACCTTCTACAACAAAATACAATGAACGTATGAGATCTGACATACATGTAGACTTCATTGGACAATATTCACAAGCACATCCTTGGAAGACGATTCCTCGACGAAGATTTCCATCCAGGTACCAACATATTTTTCATGGCTATTGTTATTCATGTGGAAAATTTGGTCATAAAGCTGTAGAATGTCGCACATACCCTAGGAACCAATACAATTCCAGGAGATCCTTCAAATATGAACCTCACAGGGCTCAAAGAAACATCAATAGATTTGAACATTTAAGAAATAATATGGAATGTTACAAATTTCAGAACTTTGGACACATAGACAAAGACTGCAGACTTGAAAATCCTCCAGAAGAATCTTCGAAGCCACAGAATGAACGAACTTGGAAGAAGAAGAAGATTGATAATTGTGCTCTCGCTCTCAAGGCTCAAAACAACAAAGATGTGTGGTATGTTGACAGCAGTTGCTCAATGCATATGACTGGAGATAGAAGGAAATTTGTATCTCTGAAAGAGAAGAAGGATGGAACCGTATCCTTTGGAAATGATGGATCTTCAAATGTTATAGGATCAGGTACCGTCACTCTTGGAAGTAAATATGTTATAGCCAAGAATGTTCTATTGGTTGAAAACATGAATCGCAATCTGCTCAGTGTTGGACAAATGTGTGTTCAAGGACACACAATGCTATTCAACTCCACAAAATGTGAAATCAGGAAAGGAAAGTATGGTAAAAGTGTGGCTACAGCAAATCAAGCTCCAAACGACATATATGTTATGGATGAAGCAACTAAAGCATGTCTACTAGCTAAAGAAGATGAAAGCTGGTTATGGCACAAACGAATGGGTCACATAAACTTTGACAATCTTGTCAGGATAAGCAAAAATGAAGCACTACTAGAAATGTCGAAAATCTCAAAACCTTCCAACACACTATGTGAGGCCTGTCGGCATGGCAAGCAGACAAAAGTCCAATTTAAAACAAAAGAACACTTTGCATCACATCCATTGGAATTGATACATACTGATCTATGTGGTCCTGTGAGAACAAAAGGCTTAGATGGAGAACTATATTTCATGTTAATGATAAATGACTATACTAGGATGACAGCCGTCAGTTTCTTAAAGAAAAAATCTGAAGCATTTGAGTGCTTTAAGATCTACAAGGAGTTGGTTGAAAATGAAACTGATTTGAAAATAAAGCGTCTAAGATCAGATAATGGTGGATAATTCACTTCCAAATTATTTCAGCAATACTGTGACGAAAATGGAATAAAAAGACAATTTTCAACAGCACGAACACCTCAACAAAATGGAGTTGCTGAAAGAAAGAATAGAACCGTACAGGAAATGGGTAGAACAATGTTGAAGGACTCAAAATTGGATGAAAAATTATGGGTTCAAGCAATTGATACGACGGTCTTCATTATCAACCGAAGTCTTCTTAGAAATAATTGCAACAAGACTCCATATGAATTATGGAAAGGAAAACCAGCTAATGTAAAATATTTCAGAATCTTCGGAAGCAAATGTTATATCAAAAGAGAAGATCAAAATTTGGGTAAGTTTGAATCACGTGTTGATGAAGGTATCTTTGTTGTTTACTCACACAAAAGAAAGGCCTATAAATGTTATAATCTAAGACAAAAACAGATAGTGGAGAGCATAAATGTTACATTTGACGAAGATGGTGTTCTAGCGAATAATGATGAGGATCTAGAATCTTTGAAACTTGAGACAGAGGCTGAAAAAGACACAGATAAAATTGTAGAACAAGAAGCAACTATCAACAAGGAAGAAGTAAACAATGATCATCAAGATATACTAGAACAACAACAAGAAGCTCCTCCAAGGAGAACAAAAGAGTGGATTCAAAAGAACCATCCATCAAATCAAATCATTGGTGACATAAATGAAGGTCGACAACTTCGTTCATCACAAAAAGCTCATGTTGCTTTTCTAGCAACCTTTGAGCCTAGTATTTTTGAGGAAGCCAGCCAGAATGAACATTGGGTAGCAGCTATGAATGAAGAATTGGATCAAATCGAGAAGAATAACACTTGGGAATTAGTTCCACGACCAAAAGATAAAAATTTCATTGGGACTAAATGGGTGTTCAGGAACAAATTGAATAAAGATGGGCAGGTTACCAGAAACAAAGCAAGATTGGTTTGCAAAGGCTATGCACAAGTGGAAGGAATTGATTTCGACAAAACATTTGCACCAGTTTCTAGAATGGAAGCCATCTGAATGTTTCTCGCCTATGCATGTTCAAGAAAAATCAAAGTCTACCAAATGGATGTTAAGTCAGCATTTCTGAATGGAGAATTAGAAAAAGAAGTTTACATCGAACAACCTGAAGGTTTTCTACTATAAAAAAAAGAAGACTATGTTTGCAGGTTAAAGAAGGTTCTATATAGTCTCAATCAGGCTCCCAGAGCATGGTATGCTCGTTTTGATGGATATCTACATCAACAAGGGTCCAAGAAAGGTACTGTTGATAGCACCAATGCACAAATACAACAGATCAACAACTATGCATGGGATGATATAATATTTGGTAGCAATGATGATCGACTAAGTAAGAACTTTTCTACAAAGATGCAAAGTGAGTTCGAGATGTCTTTACTTGGTGAGCTGACGTACTTCTTAGGGCTTCAAATATCTCAGCAAGAGAAAGGAATATTTATATGTCAAGCCAAGTACATCAAGGAAATGCTCATTAAATTCAAAATGGAAGATTGCAAACCCATCCTTACTCCGATGGTAATAGGTTGCAAATTGAGTATAGAGGACTCATCTAAGGATGTGGATCAGAGGTTGTACATATCTATGATTGGTAGTCTTCTATATGTAACAACCTCTCGGCCAGATGTTATGCAAGCATTTGGAAAAGTAGCAAGATTCCAAGCAGCACCAAAAGAATCACATATTATTGTCGTCAAAAGAATTATTCAATATCTAAAGGGCACAGAAGAATATGGCTTGTGGTATCCCAAGGGTAACAATCTCATTATTCAAGCCTTTACAGATACATATTGGGCAGGAAGCGTTGACGATCGTAAGAGTACTAGTGGAGCAACATTCTATCTAGGTGCTTGTCTCGTATCATGGTTGAGCAAAAAACAAACCTCAATCTCGTTATCTACAACGGAAGCAGAATACATTACAGCAACATCATGTTGTACTCAAGTCCTTTGGATGAAATAAACTTTGCAAGATCTTCAAGTACAATTCAGTGAGCCTATTCCCATATTTTGTGACAACACTAGTGCCATCAACATCTCCAAGAATCCTATCATGCATTAAAAAACAAAACACATTTTGATCAAATATCATTTTGTTAGAGAACAAGTCGCTGAAAAGAATATCAAACTTGAGTATGTTTGTACAAAAGAACAAATTTATGATATCTTCACTAAACCTTTACCTCGTGAAGCATTTGAATATCTTTGTCAAAAGCTTGGGATTATCCCAAGTTCTCATTAGATTACAGCTCTGCAGGACGATTGTGTGTCAGGGGGAGTGAAAGTGTGTATAGGGCTGCAGGATGGTTGTGTTTCAGGGGGAATTACCCTTTGCCATTGATGTCAAAGGGGGAGAGAATGTTGTAGGAATATGTGTCATGATCGCAAGGGAAGTAATTGTGTTTCCATCAATTCCAAAGGGGGAGATTGTTGATCAGTTGTTGTCATTGATGTCAACCCAAGCAGCACCAGGGGCTAACCCAATATTGCATGGGAATTTTGACCTACCAAATTACTATATTCTGGTTCAAGAATGTTTTTGATGGTTTCTACTTGTCGAGATGTTTCTGTTGATATATGGCACGCCATGTAATTCTTCATGGTTTGAGAGATATTCATGTTTGAAGTTTATACCCCCAGTTAGTGGGCTAAAAACCAATAGGGTTGTGGCATGGGTCATTGAAAAGTCATAATTAATATTTTTTAAGCTCCTAAAATCCCTCCCACGTTCACTTGTTGAAGTTCCTCTCAACCTAAGCATTTATATAAATTGTGATCCTCATTTCCTCCTTATGCAAGGGATTTCGCCATCTGAAACAGGTCATCGTGGAATTTTCGCTCTAAATTTTTTTCTACGAAGGTTCAGAAGCTGAAATGTTTATGAGGCAAAGCCGAAATCCTAAGGAAGTTTCTGTGAAAAATTCAGATCAAGGTGCGCAATATTTTCGGAGATATGATATGTGGAAGTCAGTGTTTTTGCAGGCTCCTGAAATTCATCTCAAAGAAGTGACCTTGGTAAAATCGTCATAACTCTCTCTCTGAGTATTGGATTGGAATTCCGTAAGATGTGGAAGATAGTGCACAAACTTTAGTTTTCTCTCTATCAATTTCAGAGCCAAAAGAAGAAACAATGACACGTGGCACGCCGTACAAGTTCGCTCTGCTGAAACAATGCTGTTACACAGCAATTTGTCACCGTCCCTGCAATTCCCCATCCCGCACAATTGGAGGGCTCATTCCGTGACCTGTGAGCAGTGACATAACTTGAAAACACTTTCATGGCATTCCCCTGAACATGTACTCTCATTGCCCTGAAGACAACTCCTTGTGAAAAACCCTAAAAACACCCCTTTTTGCATTGGCGCGGGTAGCCAGTTCATTACCCACGCCAATGGGGGAAATCCTTCAAAGAGGGCGCGCCAATTGGCGCTCTGTCCCAGAGTTGCACTCGCGCCAGCCATTTTAAGGAGTGTTTTTTTAAAATAAATGGCGGAAGTTTCGTCCTAATTGATCCAGGAACTGGTATCTAATTTGAGTTGGGAGGTTTGGCTCTGGATCTCCATGTAGAGGAAGTGGTTTGCCACCTCTCATGGAAGATTCCTTGAGGATAGGGCCAATCCCATGATTATAGGGATCCCAACTCCCCTTCCTCCATCTATAAAAGCTTGCTCATCTCATTTGCAAGCTAGTCTCCAAGTTCCCAAGAGCCTAATACTGCAAGAGCTTTGATCCATTCCCTTAAGGCCAAATCCAAGCAAGGAGATCATTGTCGAGACATTCGAAGAGAGAGGTTTGTCCCATCCCTGACAGGCTTTATTGAGACACGTTCTGCTGACGGCCATCCGAAGGAGAATTCAGCGTCAGAGCTATGGTTGTATTCTTCCTTGATTAATTAATGATAAGCGACTATTGGTTATGGTTCCACTCTTGTTCTTGATGATGATCATGAGTTATGTCTTCTCTGACTGACATATAGTTGTATGCACTGGATTTTACGCTTGCGTTTGTTTTGTTTCTTGCGTGTGCAGGTGTCCAATCACGGAGATCGTGAGGATTGTGATCTGCCAGAGCTAAGGAACGGGAGCGCTACCTTCTCTACGAGTGACAACGTTGGATTCCAGGTAAGCCTTCATCACTAGTTGGTTTATCTGCAATTAGGAACCTGCACTATAGCGTGAATGATTGCTGCTAGACCCGGTCTGGGCTAGTAGGGATCGCCTCTGTCCGCAGAGGGGATTTACCTCCACAACAAGTCCATAATTAGGGCATTGTGATATATTGGGTATAACTCCCCCTTGAAGAATCCAAATTGGGTCAGACCTATGGCATTGGAAAGAAAACTCAGAGGACTACTATAGGACCGAAAATTAGATATTGAGGATCTGAAATAACAGAGAGACACCAGATTCAATATCGATTTCCTATAAGGCAAAGAAAAAGCTAGATCATGTGTTGTCAAGGGCTGCAAAGGACCAAAATTTCTAGGGAAGCAAAGCAAAGCAAGGTGCAGCAGAGGGTAGCATGACAAGAGCAGCAACCAAGGTGTAGAACAGCAGCAAGAAGTTCATCACATGAAGTCTTCAAGTGGGCAGCACTGCATACAATCATTATAAAGGTATAATTGTACTTAACCATTGTAAATACATTATTGTACAAATTGTACTAGTGTCTATCTGCCAAGAGTTGAAGAGGCAATGTCGGGTGGTCTAGGATCATCATTAGGTGGTTGTGTCAAAGTTGGGGTTATGGTCTAGTGTATCTTCTTCTTCTACATCATTCTATATCATTGTAAAGTGGACCATTTTCCCTGGTACGGGAGTCCATTCTTATTTTATTCTTCTATAGGGTAGTAGGTTGGTGCTAGGGTGAGTTGTAGCTCATTGGGTGTTGGGGCATCCGTTCAGTTGACTACTGGAGAATCTCAGGCGTTGGAGTGTCCATCCAGTGGGAGCTGAAGAAGAATGATTTTCTAAATTCTAGGAAGTTGGAGCTTTATTTTCAATTGGAGTTGAATATTAAAGAATTATTAGAAAAGCATTAGGTGGTTTTTGTCCCAGAGTGGGTTTCCACCTTAAAAACTGTATGCATTTGTGTTCCTTTTGTTTATTGCTATCATTGTACAAACACTGATAATAATTGAAGATTAACTAATGCTATAATTGAAAGGAATACTGATTCACCGCCCCTCTCAGTATTTCCAACACAAGGGAAGTTGAATTTCATTTTAACATCAAGTACAAGAAGGGTAGCACCAATAATGTTGTAGACTGCCTCAGCCGACCATCGATCGTGGCCATAACCACCGTTCTCAACTCTTGTGGGCATGAGACTTCTGATTGGCCGCTTCTCTATAAGAGCGATCCAGAATTCAACTACACATACAAGGCACTCTTGGGGGGTATGCAAGTTCCAAATTTTCACCTCTAAGATGCACTATTATGTCACCTGGGACACCTTTGTGTTCCTTCAAGCGAGTGTGCCAAGATGATATGGGAAGCGCACTACAGTCGAGTCGCTGGGCATTTTGGGGTCGAGAAAACAATGGTAGTACTGCAGAAGTATTTCTATTAGCCGAACCTTCGACAGGATGTAGGGAAGTACATCAGATCCTGCACTGCTTGCGTCATTGTCAAACCAACCATCAAGAAGCAAGGGCTCTATACTCCGCTACCTACCCCTAGTCGACCTTGGGAATCCAACTCCATGGATTACATGTCAGGCCTTCCTTCTACTAAGCATGGAAATGACTGTGTTTTCGTGGTCGTCGACAAATTCTCAAAGATGGCCATTATGGCAGTCTACAAGAAAAACATCACAACAGAAGCCACTGCTAAAATATTCTTTGAATGAGTGTGGGTGCACTTTGGGATCCCAAAGAGTATCATATCATATCGCGACAGTAGGTTCCTCAGCACATTTTGGTCCAGCCTTTGGTCAATGTTGGACACCAAGCTCACCAAGTCCACAGCTTTCCATCCCCAAACTGATGGCTAGACAGAGGTCGTCAACAGGATGATTGTACACATTCTGCGCATGTACAATTCAAAGCCTCCACACACATGGGATGAGAGCCTTCCCTATGTACAACACAGTTATAACCGGGCTCTCCACAGCTCAACCGGCCACAACCCCTTTCAGGTGGGCTTGGGATTTCAGCCACTATGTCCCATTGACGTAGCCATGCCATTTGTAGCTACTGAGGTCGATTCAGCTCATGTCCAATCTGAAGCTAACAAAGAAAACAACTTCATCGAGCACATTAAGCACATCCGCCAACAGGTTTATGACATATTGGACAGAGTCAATGCTAAGTACAAGCAACGACATTATCAACATCGGGTGCCACACAACTTCCAGGTGGGCGAAAAAGTGTGGCGACATTTGCAGAAGGAGTGCCTCACTGGACCCCACCGCAAGATTCGCCCGCTCCAGTATGGGTCGTACACCATCACCAAGGTTGTAGGGAGCAATGCCTTCGAGCTCAGTATTCCACCATTCCTTGGTCTGCACCCAGTATTCAATGTAGACCGCCTTTGTCCCTACTTCCCACCTCTATTGGACATCTCTAACATTGCAGAAGAACTCACACCAAAAGAGTTAAACCTAGACTGCATGGAACAGGCCACCACAGACTGTATCATAGACATGAAAATCAAGAACCCTCGTCGACAAAAGATCCAAATTTATCAAGTTGTCAAAGCTGGCCAACTCCTGCACCAAGGCAAGTGGTTCACCAGGGACCAAGTTCAACAGAAGTTTCCTCATCTCATTGAGGAACTCAATGCAATGGGGACCATTGCTTCCTGAGGGGGGAGGAATGATCCAAGTGGATATTGGTGGCCACCCGCCTGTTCCACTTGGGGCACCACCATTGTCTCTTTCAGTTTTTTTCACAACTTACTATTTTTAGCAGTTTTTCGGGTCCTGAACTTCCGGAACCGTTTTGAAACCCCAAATGGAGATAATATGCCGAAGTTATGTCCCTGGGAAGTTGAAACACCAATTTACCCAAACGGGGCCCATAATTTTGGCGCTTCATCTCCTATGGTTAGGTTTTTGGACGTTTAGAGTTCTCCATTGTTTCTCCATAATAAATAGGCCCTCGAGCATCATTATAACATAGTTCAGAGGTCTGTAGCCGCCACATCTCTTCTCAGAGATTTGCTACTGTTGGGAAAAATACTGAGAGGGGGGGGGGGGTGAATCAGTATTTACTGCATATTCAAACTTTTTACTTTTTCATTCCTTAAAACCCATACGCTACTTTACTTCAGTAAACCAGCGTATATACGCGGATCCCATTTATGAAACTAGCGTATACACGGAGATTTAGATATGTCATTAAATCTTCACTTAAACCATTCCATCATTTATTCATCAGATATTCAATAAGCAGTAAACAGGTGCAGTAAGAACAGAATAAACCATCACACAAAGCATCACACATGAACACCGGGATTTTTAGGTGGAAACCCAAATCGGGAGAAAACCACCGCTGCAGTTGCTCAGCCTTCAATATTTTATTATAGAGAAAACATCTTACAACATATGTGCTGGCGCAGACTTGACCAGCACGCAGGCACCCACCTGCGCTCGTTTACCAGCCTCTCTGGAAGGGAGCTCCAACCCCCTGACTCGTTTACCAGCCTCTCCTGGAAGGGAGCTACGACCCCCTGCTCTCGTTTACCAGCCTCACCTGGAAGGGAGCTACGACCCCCTGACTGAAGGCTACAACCCTCAGCACCACCTTGGACCGCGTTTCATCAATTTTCACACTGGATCCAACCACTTCAATAGAACACCACTTGCAGGCCACATTTCATCATATTTTCACACTGGACCCTTTCCATACTTTTAAGCACAAACATACATCACCAACAGATACATATCAACACAGATCAGATAGCAGAAACACAGCAGAACAGATCAGATATTTCATACCACGTGACAAACCCTGGTTACATCGCTCTTCCTTCCGGTTCGCGTATATCACGCGCTTAAATCCTATGACCGTATACCTCGGTGTATATTTTATTAACGCATACGCTTTCTCTTATTGAAGTGTATATGCGCGCTTCCTCGCCCGCGAAGTAGCGTATAGATCTTCAATCATTACGGAAGCCGGCATACTTCCTCAGATCGGATATTCGGTTCAGATCTAACCCTTTAAAATAATTACTTAGACGGATGTTGCTAAATGCATGCCTCATCACAGATCTAGGCCTTCCATATGCAGATCTAGTAAATACAAGTGCATTTCAGATCTAGATCCCCTTCTTCATCATTGGTGCATCATACACTCATATTTATCTTCAAGTGTAACCCTTTCCAATCAGATCTACTTCAGAGAGAAGTATTCATTCAAGCTCAGACATCTTGCACCCCCACTCATCATTTGCACAATGAATTTCTTCTCCTTATATATGATTACCCTTTGTCAATACCATGAGCCCCTTTTTCAATACCACGGGCACCAATACCATGATCCTTCAATACCACGGGCGCCTTCTTCAATACCATGAGCCTTCAATACCACGGGCCCCTAGATTTTCACTTTTTGAGCGCTTTAGCCCATACGCGACTTGGCACGTTCTTTTCCGCGTGCATACGCGATTTCCCCTAGTCCAATCCGCGTATGCCAAGAGACATACTCTTTTTCATCATACTTTGAGTACATTCTGAATTCCTTTCTTCATTGCCTTTTGTTCACACTATAGATACATCAGATTTCCTTCATCAAGGACATATGCTATCAAGCACAACTTCATCAAGTAAGTTGTCATCATCTTCATCACGTGGGTTGCCTTTCAAGGACAACACTCAGCATCATATAAACATCATATCACATCAGATTTACATCATTTACCAAGTCCATCAAGTCAAGAATAACTTCATCAGGTGGATTTCCATCAAGGACAACATATGTCAACAGTCGCATGTCTTTATCTTCATTCAGTGGGTTGCCATCAAGGACAACATCCTGCATCATATTTCCAACAATATCCCCCTTTGGACTTGATGGCAACCATGATGGTGTTTGGTTACCACAACAGATAGATACATTAAGAATACAATGATACCATGTCATTCTCCCTATTTTCCATGTCACTCTCTCCATTTTTGGCATCATTCAAACACCATGTCACTCTCCCCCTTTGACATCAAGGGCAAAGGGCACATCATTATCTTCATTCAAACACTATGTCACTCTCCCCCTTTGACATCAAGAGCAACGAGCGGATCAAAACCAACACACTCACCCCCTTTTCTCCTCATGTAGAAGAAGCGTTCTGCAGATCTGATGTATACTGAAGTGACCAAGCTCCCCCTGAGTTCATGCTCAATCTTCAAACATATTTTCAAAGAAGTACATGACTCTATGAAGTTCCTATCACCAATGACTCATACTTACATCAAATATCCAACCAAGTGGATTTACATATGAGACTCAAGTACCCAACCAAGTGGGTTTACAAATTTGACTCAGCCACCCAACCAAGTGGGTTTACAAACATGACTCAGCTACCCAACCAAGTGGGTTTACAAATTGTCAAGTCCTTACATGACTGAATATTACAATTTTACAACATGGGTCTCAACCAGACCTTTTCATCAAAGTACAAATATGAATTTTCATAATTAATACCAAAAGGACCTCAAGAGAGATCATATATCAGAACCACCATAATGCCAGCAATGCATTATACTCAGCAAAACTAATGCTCCCCCTGAATCTGTGCAACCAAGCAATCTTTCCAAAGACTAAGGCTCCCCCTTAGTTTGTGCATCCTGAAAACTTCCACCAACAAATCATCAAGGCATCTTCATCAAAACATTAGAAACAGAATTATGAGAACTGGAACACCACCAGAGATATCAAACAGTATCAGAGATACCAAACAGCATTGCAGTTGAGCTGAAAAGAGCTAAACCAACCAAAAATTGTCAGCAATTATTCACACGCGGTTTTCTGTGCAGGAACTAGCGTATATACGCGACTGTGTTTCAGGAAACCCGCGTATCCCAAGACATCTTCAAAATTTCAACCAGATCTGATTCTCTGTGAGGCAAAGACAGTGTTCAGCTTCTTTCTGAGACATTTGAATGCTTCCCTGGACTACAGATAGATAGAATGATGTAGTTGTGTCTTCAAGCGTCATCCAACGGTTGTGGCATCAGTACAATAGTATCCAAGCCTTCAGATTCTTTGCAGCATCAATACAATCTTTCCAAGAGAGATTCTCATATCAGAACAACATCTTCACATAGGTGTCAAGCAATCATCCATGTGGTCCAACATCACCATGATCTTCAAGATTTAACATGAAGTAGCATATGTAGGCAAAATATCTCTCAACCATAGAACACACTCTGCATGATTTATTTCTGAATCAAATGACATCCAACTCATCCATGTGTGAGTAAAAAGGATACTTATCAGCAACCAGGGCTCAAAAACTCATCATAATAAATCATGTACCAAGACATCATCATTTGAGCATGAGTATCACAAAAACCAAAGAACAAGCAGTCATATTGCCAACAATACAATCATTAGTATTCAACCTGCTGCTCCCCCTAAACCAATGCTCTTCCTTAGCTTGCAATCTGAAGCACCTTTCAATAGCACGTCATCAGCAACAATCTTTGCATGATCTGTCCTCATCTCTGAATTATAAGACTTTCATCTCAACAATGAGTGCTCTTCATCATAAAGCAACCAGGCTTCATCCATAATGTTCAACACAAGAACCCATGCATCATTTCATTATTATGAGTATAACCAGAATAATGCTAACAGTGCAATCATCACAGTCAGACTGATGCTCCCCCTGGACCTCTGCTTCAGATCTTCAGCTATCAGATAAATTTTCTTATCATCAATGCATACGCGGCTGCGTCTTCTGGAACTCGCGTGTATACGCGACTTTAGTTAATGGAACCTGCGTATGGAAAGTGAAGCATAGAAAATTTCCATCTTCCTTCATTTCTTCCTGAGCTTGTACCTCCTGTACCTGTCCTTTCCACATCAGATGCGCTGTCAGAAGTAAACATAGTAAAAATCAAATCAACCATGAGAGTCATCATGCATTACTCCCCTTGTGACGATACATTACTAGATCTCATAATGTATCTCACATCATTCCTGCAGTCAATAAGAAAAGTCAGCTTCAGAAGCGGATGACTGCAGTAGGGTCAGAATTCCCTACGTTTCTGGTCGGTCCTCCTTCTTTTTCCAAATTTGCTTGAACTTTCTATTTGAGTGCTGGAAGTTATCCACTTTCCCAGATCTGTTCATCCTGCATTCCTTTTCTACATGTCCATACTTATTACAAGCATAACATCTCATGTGGTCAGAAAAATAAGCATAAGAATCATAAAGAGTATTTCTAATCTTCCTCCTTTTGCAATCAGTTGCTTTATGTCCATACATGTTACATGAGAAACAATATCCTCTGAAGAGACTAGAGTACCTTTCTGAGTAGGATCTGTTTGTTTGTGGCTGAAACAATCTACTTCTGCAATTTTTTGCAACATGCCCATAGTTATGACATCTAAAGCATTCAACATTATTGAATGATTTCCTTTGAGAATTCATGACTGTTGGTTGACCTTTTGTTTCTTTCAACACTTCAGGTTTTGCATTGTCTTCCTTTGAATCATTAGCATTCCCTTGTGAACTAGATTCACCTTTAATAGTTTCATGGAAACCAAGACCATGTTTGATAGCAGGAGACCTTTGATTACTCAGAATATTGTCCAAGATATTAGTACTATCATGAAACCTCAAAAGTTTAATCTTTTCTTCTAATTTACTTTTGAGAATGTTTACCTCAACCTCCAAGTCTTGACATTGCTTTGTCATGCTTTCTTCTTTCCTTCTTCCATCTTCTACTTGATCCTTCAGATTTAGGATTTCTTCTTTCAACCAATTTTTGTTTTCTTCACATGTTTGTTGCAGCTCTTCATTCTTCTTCTTCGATGCTTTGAGATCTTCTTTGAGAGATATGTTTTCAGCTTCAAGTCCAGCATTCTTCTTATTTGATTTATCCAGGTCCTTTTTGAGGGAAATGATTTCTGCTTCAAGTCCTTCCTTTTTCTTATTTGATTCTTCAAGATCTTCTTGCAGAGAGATGAATTCGGCTTCATATTCCTTGTATGCTTCTTCTAAGGCAGACATGATTTTTGCTCCAAGTTCTTCATTTTTCCTATATGATTTTTCCAACTTTATTTTGAGAGCGAGGATTTCTTTTTCAAGCCCTCTTTGCAGAATTTCATGTATTTCTATCTGTTCCTTCATTCTAGAGATCATCTCCTTTTCGATAGAGCCTTTCTCTTTAATTTCTCTTTGTTGTTCTTCAATTTTGATCTTCAGAACTTCTTCTAGATCCATAACATTTCTTTCACCATCTTCATCATTGCATGCACAAGAAAGAGAGTCATTAGAACAATGATCAATACCTGTTTTATCTTCTTCATTTTCTGTTGCACATCTTTTCTGAGACATCTCCTTGTTTTGAGTAGCCTTCTTCTTTTGCTTCTTTCCCATTGTGACGGATCTCCTTCAAGCGATCAAGCTTCTGCAGAAGGACCACCCTCTGATACCAATTGTTGGGAAAAATACTGAGAGGGGGGGGGTGAATCCGTATTTACTGCATATTCAAACTTTTTACTTTTTCATTCCTTAAAACCCATACGCTACTTTACTACAGTAAACCAGCGTATATACGCGGATCCCATTTATGAAACTAGCGTATACACAGAGATTTAGATATGTCATTAAATCTTCACTTAAACCATTCCATCATTGATTCATCAGATATTCAATAAGCAGTAAACAGGTGCAGTAAGAACAGAATAAACCATCACACAAAGCATCACACATGAACACCAGGATTTTTAGGTGGAAACCCAAATCGGGAGAAAACCCCCGCTGCAGTTGCTCAGCCTTCAATATTTTATTATAGAGAAAACATCTTACAACATATGTGCTGGCGCAGACTTGACCAGCACGCAGGCACCCACCTGCGCTCGTTTACCAGCCTCTCCTGGAAGGGAGCTCCAACCCCCTGACTCGTTTACCAGCCTCTCCTGGAAGGGAGCTACGACCACCCGATCTCGTTTACCAGCCTCACCTGGAAGGGAGCTACAACCCCCTGACTGAAGGCTACAACCCTCAGCACCACCTTGGACCACGTTTCATCAATTTTCACATTGGATCCAACAACTTCAATAGAACACCACTTGCAGGCCACATTTCATCATATTTTCATACTGGACCCTTTCCATACTTTTAAGCACAACCATACATCATCAACAGATACATATCAACACAGATCAGATAGCATAAACACAGCAGAACAGCTCAGATATTTCATACCCCTTGCTTTAGCAAACCCTATTTTGCATACGCTCTTTTACTTCACTGATTTCGCGTATATACGCGCTTCCGTCCACACAAACCGGCGTATACCTCAGTGTATATTTTATTGCGCATACGCGCTTTCTCTTCGCTGAAGCTGCGTATATACGCGCTTCCTCCGCGGCGAAGTAGCGTATAGATCTTCAATCATTACAGAGCAGCATACTTCATCAGATCAGATATTCAGTTCAGATCTAACCCTTTACTTCAGACAGATGTTCGCCTAGATGTTCGCCTCAACACAGATCTAGGCCTTCCATAAAAAGATTCTAGCAAATACAAGTACATTTCAGATCTAGAAGTCCCGCTTCATCATTTCTTCATAAGTGCATCATAGATTCAGATCTATCAACAAACCTTTACCCTTTCCATACGGATATACTTCATAGAGAAGTATTTATTCAAGTTCAGACATCTTGCTCCCACACTCATCATTTGCACAATGAATTTCTTCTCCTTATATATGATTACCCTTTGTCAATACCATGAGCCCCTTTTTCAATACCACGGGCACCAATACCATGATCCTTCAATACCACGGGCGCCTTCTTCAATACCATGAGCCTTCAATACCACGGGCCCCTAGATTTTCACTTTTTGAGCGCTTTAGCCCATACGCGACTTGGCACGTTCTTTTCCGCGTGCATACGCGATTTCCCCTAGGCCAATCCGCGTATACCAAGAGACATACTCTTTTTCATCATACTTTGAGTACATTATGAATTCCTTTCTTCATTGCCTTTTGTTCACACTATAGATACATCAGATTTCCTTCATCAAGGACATATGCTTTCAAGCACAACTTCATCAAGTAAGTTGTCATCATCTTCATCAAGTGGGTTGCCTTTCAAGGACAACACTCAGCATCATATTGTCAACAAACATCAGATTTACATCATTTACCAGGTCCATCAAGTCAAGAATAACTTCATCAGGTGGATTGCCATCAAGGACAACACATGTCAACAGTCACATGTCTTCATCTTCATTCAGTGGGTTTCCATCAAGGACAACATCCTGCATCATATTTCCAACAATCTCCCCCTTTGGACTTGATGGCAACCATGATGGTGTTTGGTTACCACAACAGATAGATACATTAAGAATACAATGACACCATGTCATTCTCCTTATTTTCCATGTCACTCTCTCCATTTTTGGCATCATTCAAACACCATGACACTCTCCCCCTTTGACATCAAGGGAAAAGGGCACATCATTATCTTCATTCACACACCATGTCACTCTCCCCCTTTGACATCAAGGGCAACGGACAAAACCAGCAGATCAAAACCAACACACTCACCCTCTTTCTCCTCATGTAGAAGAAGCGTTCTGCAGATCTGATGTATACTGAAGTGACCAAGCTCCCCCTGAGTTCATGCTGAATCTTCAAACATATTTTCAATGAAGTACATGACTTTATGAAGTTCCTATCACCAATGACTCATACTTACATCAAATATCCAACCAAGTGGATTTACATATGAGACTCAAGTACCCAACTAGGTGGGTTTACAAATTTGACTCAGCTACCCAACCAAGTGGGTTTACAAACATGACTCAGCTACCCAATCAAGTGGGTTTACAAATTGACAAGTCCTTACATGACTGAATATTACAATTTTACAACATGGGTCTCAACCAGACCTTTTCATCAAAGTACAAATATGAATTTTCATAATTAATACCAAAAAGACCTCAAGAGAGATCATATATAAGAACCACCATAATGCCAGCAATGCATTATACTCAGCAAAACTAATGCTCCCCCTGAATCTGTGCAAACAAGCAATCTTTCCAAATGACTAAGGCTCCCCCTTAGTTTGTGCATCCTGAAAACTTCCACCAACAAATCATCAAGGCATCTTCATCAAAACATTAGAAACAGAATTATGAGAACTGGAACACCACCAGAGATATCAAACAGTATCAGAGATACCAAACAGCATTGCAGTTGAGCTGAAAAGAGCTAAACCAACCAAAAATTGTCAGCAATTATTCACACGCGGTTTTCTGTGCAGGAACTAGCGTATATACGCGACTGTGTTTCAGGAAACCCGCGTATCCCAAGACATCTTCAAAATTTCAACCAGATCTGATTCTCTGTGAGGCAAAGACAGTGTTCAGCTTCTTTCTGAGACATTTGAATGCTTTCTTGGACTACAGATAGATAGAACGATGTAGTTGTGTCTTCAAGTGTTATCCAACGGTTGTGGCATCAGTACAATAGTAACCAAGCCTTCATATTCTATGCAGCATCAATACAATCTTTCGAAGAGAGATTCTCATATCAGAACAACATCAAGCAATCATCCATGTGGTCCAACATCATCAAGATCTTCAAGATTTAACATGAAGTAACATATGTAGGCAAAAGATCTCTCAACCATAGAACACACTCTTGGTTAGTTTTGGAAAAAAGGAAGAGTTTCCTCCTCTTACTTCGGAACCATCTTTACTTGCCACTACTTTACTTTCCACTACTCGTTGCCTTTTCGACGATAACATGGCTTCATCCGACATGGATGCTTCGAGTCCCATCAGTAGTGAAGAGCTTTATGTTTCTATAGGAGAATATCAGCTCCCTTCGGAGAATTTTCCTTATGTCTCAAGTCAACCTTCCTCTCTCCCACCCGGTTATCGTTCGTTGAGTCAGAGTATTTCTGGTGCTACACCATTGTATCAGAACCCGATCTGGACAGATACACCGACTCCCTTGGAGAGGTCGTTTGTAACAGTATTGGGTGCATCACCTTCGACTCCCATGACGTCGACGGTCGTTACGTCTGTCCCAACCCAACCCACTGTCTATGTGGCTTCATTCGCACCATCTATTAGTGTGGTTCAGTCATTGCCGCCATCTTCTGCTGTTTGTCGGTCGATTCCTATCACTTCCACGATACCCGTTAGCCCTGCCGTGAGTGGATCATAGCCTCACGTTTCGGGAATCCAACCTACGAGTAATGTGCCCGTCTCTTCTAATCCAATTCCTGAAGGTTTGGCGTACGATCAGTACATGTTGCCCATTCAGCAGCAGAATTACACCCCTTAGGGTTCTCAGCAGCCACAATCTCCTGTTAATCCTCCACATCATTATGATGAGTATGGAAATCTCGTCTATTTTCCTCTGATTAACCCCAACTAGTTCACGTACTTTCCAGGACAACCATATGCTCCGCAAGGACAACCCTTTCAGGGACAACCTTTAGTCCGACAAGGACAACCCTATGGTCCACAAGGACAACCTTATGGTCCACAAGGACAAACCTTTCAGGGACAACCTTCGGTCCAACAAGGACAACCCTACGGTCCTGTTGGTCAACCTTATGTTCCTCAGGGGAAAATCTATCCACCACAGGGACAAAATTTTGTGCAACAGAACCAGCCTTACGTTCAACAAGGCCCCACTTTTGTACAACAAGGTCAACCCTCTACTGCTCAACTGGTTCAACCTGGTCTTCAGGGGCAACCTGGCTCATCCCAACCATCGGGCCAACCTCTTCCACAAGGGCAACCCGGTGGCTCTCAGCATCCAGGCCAACCTGCACCACAGGGATAGCTTGTCCAGCCCCAACAGCCAGGCCAACCTATACCCTAGGGGTAGCCTGTTCAACCGCAACATCAGGGTCAACCTGCACCCCAAGGGCAACCTGCGCAGCCCCAGGGCACTACTTACATTCCTCAAGGTCAATCTCAGGTAGTGTACAGTGCACCCCAAGGCACTGCTTATATTCCTCAAGGTCAATCTTGGGTGGTATATAATGCGCCTTAAGGCACTGCTTACATTCCACAACAAAATCCATATGTTGCTTAGACAGGACCTCAGTGGTTCACTCAGAATCAATATCCCGGTCCTCAACCGGTGTATGGGCAGAATTATCAGGCTTATAGCCCCTATGGAAAAACTCCTTCGGGATAGAACGTATGGGGGTGTAATTTCTCCCAACCTGGTTGGAATCCCAATACTGGCCTTTATCAAAGGCCTGCAATGCCTTTCAATCTGCAATTGCCTTTTCTCGCTACACTGGAACTGCCCGATGTGTCGAAGTTGACGAATGACCCCGTCCTTCATAATCCATATTGGCCTCCAGTTCCAACTAAAATCCCTGGCGATTGTCCCAATTTGACAACAAGTCCGGAGAAGACCCCCAAGCACATGTTATGACTTACCATCTCTGGTGCTCCTCTAACTCTTGGGTTGACGATTCAATTTGGCTACGTCTTTTCCAAAGGACTCTCACTGGTGTCATCGAAAAGTGGTACATTGAACTCTCTCACGTCATCTTTCAAGATTTCAACTCTCTTGCTATGCCATTTCTCACACACTTCCAGTTACCATTTCGCTATGAAATTGGGACACACCTCCTCACATCTTTGAAACAGGATCGAGCTACTCATATCTCTAATCATATTCATGAGTGGAGGCGTCGTCTTCGTTTGATCAAGTTTACGATTCCTGATCAACTTCTAATTGATTAGTTCAGTACTTCTTTTATCAGTTTGATTGCTACGGACATCGTTATGGTGGCATGTGTTATCGAGGAGCAAGACATTGTGCGTGCCCAGTACCTTGATCTTGTGTACTCTCAGTCCAGCACACTGTATGAACTCTTGCCTGATGCTTCGCGAAATGGAACTACCAAAGCACCAATGACACCATCTGTTGACGGTATCATTGGTTCTGTGTCCCAGACTTCTCGAAAGTCTTCTCCAAATCCTGCGAAGCAAAAATCTACTCCTTCCATTGATACTTCTTCTCAGCCACCTCCGAATTTTGGTAAAATTGCGGAAGTGAATGCCCTCCACTCCAATCCGACAGATAAAAATTCCAAGTGTAAGAAGAAGGGTAAAGGTAAAGCCAAAGTTGATACCCCAAAATAGGATTCTACGAAACCTAGTACTGATGACAGTTCAAAACACAAACTGAAGTACCCTTTTCTGATTTGTGACAAAGAGCATTACACCAATGACTGTCCACGACGGACCGAGGTGAGTCGACTGCTCAAGGGCACCCAAGGCACTCTGGCTATTCTTAAAGAACCTTTCCCATCACAACAAACTCATATGATGGAGCAACCTTAGTCCTCTGCCCCATTTGGCTCTCAGGTTTTCATGATGAACGATCCTGCACCCGTCTCTATTGCTACCCACTCCAAAGATTATACCGAACCACTTCAGGCAGCAGGGAAGGAAATCGTTGATGGTCTCCTCCCCTACCTGCTTCTAGCCCTCTTCATATCGAAAGGCCCAGTACTGAGCCCGTTGTACGACCACCTTCTAAAGGTGTACTCTAAAAGTCTTCGTACAACCCAAAGGCCTATGCCACCTAGCATTACAGTATTGTTGAGGATTTGGCTTAGGCGCCATCTGCTATGTCTGCATTAGAAGTACTTTAGAGCTGTCTGTCACAATGGAAGGCTTTGTTATCTACCATCGGAGGGATCAACCCCGTCGATTCTAGCCTTATCACTTTCGATCTGGAGAATTTTGTCCCATGTCTCCCTCACCAACTTGCACTGATCATTCAAGTTGGGATTAATGGAAAGAATATCCACCGAGTGGTCGTGGACGAGGGTGCATCTACGTGCCTCATGTCTTCTTCTTGCTGGAGAGCCATCGGTTCTCCAGCCCTCAATCAATCTCCAAACGATTTAGAAGCTTTTGACGGAAGAGAATCTTGCCCTCTTGGTTTTATCACTAGTTTACCTATTACATTAGAAGGGAAAACGGTTAACGTTGAGGTTGAAGTAGTTGACGCCAAACTCAATTACAATCTTCTCCTCGATCGCAGTTGGACTCACACCATGCTGTGTGTCCTGTCCACTCTCTTTCATGTTCTTCGATTTCCGCACGAAGGAAAGATCATTACTGTCAATCAATTGTCTTTTTTTACTTCCACGTCTTCCGAGAGAAAAATTCCATATGTAGATCATATTCCTATGCCTTATGAGAGCATAAGACCATATATTTTCAAAGATCCTACCCTATGGGTCTTTTTTCTCTTCCTCCACCCAACACTGCTCAGGTCAACATGATCTCCAGGTCTTCTGATCCGTGGATTATCCCTTCGCCCGAGCAGATTGATTCATTTGGTGACACGATGTCATTAAGCCCAATAGAAATTGATTATTGTGAACTTATCTCGGTTTCGGCTTCTCCTCCCTCCGATCATACTCCTTTGAGTATGTCTCTTGACACGTATTCTCAATCCCATTGGCTCGACACTTCAATCTCACCCGATCCCTTAAACGAGATATTTCCCATTGATGAGGCCATCGTGGAAACTATGTCTCTTGAGGATCCTCCTTGGGATGATAGTCATCATCGTTCCTCTTTCATGCCTGGTCTTGGGTCCATGTCTACTTGTCTTGAGAATTTCGCTTCCCAAGTTCCTTCTCGTCTGCTTCAAATGCCCATCCTGACACACAAAGTCTTTACGGAAGGAAACCTAGGAAACATCACGCAAACGATGCCTATCAACATCTTCGTTAAACTGGGGGTTGTCGAGAACATCCACATTGGGGTGACTTGTTCTCCTGATGAGATCGAGGTCTATACTAGTCTCTTCCGCGAGTTTCACGACGTTTTCGCTTGGTCTTACGAAGAAATTCCCGGCATCGATCCGAGTGTAGTTGTGCATGAGATTCCTACTTACCCTGGTGCGAAGGCTGTTCGCCAATGTCTTCGTCCTGTGCACCCTAGAAAGGCAGCTGCCATTAAGGGAGAAGTTGAAAAACTTCTTAAAGTTGGATTTATTTATCTGATCCCCTTGACTGCATGGGTTTCTAATATTGTTCCTGTGGATAAAAAGTAGGGTACTATATGCGTCTGTGTAGATTACTGGGATATCAACTGTGCTTTCCCTAAGGATAACTATACCACTCCTTTTATTGACCAAATAATTGATGAATGTGCTGGGAGTGAGATATTTTTCCTTATGGACGGGTTTTCTGGGTACAACCAGATCAATACTCTTCCGGCCGATCAACACAAGACTGCCTTTATCTGTCCTTGTGGTACTTTCGCCTATAAGAAGCCCCCCTTTTGGTCTTAATAATGTTGGGGCTACATTTCAAAGAGCAATGTCGTACGCTTTCCATGATATCAAGCGCATTGTTCAAATTTACTTGGATGACCTTTCGGCTCATTCTGCTAAGCGTAGAGACCACCCAGATCATCTCCATCAAATATTTCTTTGCTATAGATGCTATAACATTCAACTTAATCCGCATAAGTGTGTCTTCTGCGTTGATTCTGGTAGACTCTTAGGGTTTATCGTCTCTAAAGACAAAATTCGTATCGATCCCCTCAAGGTCGAAGCTATCGTCAATCTTCCCTCCCCTTCCTCTTTACATCATCTGTAGAGTCTGCAAGGGAAAGCAAATTTCCAGCATCATTTTACACCAAACTATGCTGAAGTAGCCAAAGGCTTCACACGATTACTTAAGTAAGGCATCTTGTTCCTTTGGGATGATATTTCCCAAAAATCCTTTGATGTAGTGAAGAAATTTCTAATCAATGCTCCTCTGTTGCATCCTCCCAATTATCATCGTGACTACTCCCTCTATTTGGCTTCCGCATTTAGCACTATTGCCATGGTTCTGGTGCAAGACGACGATAATGGTGACGAGCACGTCATTTATTACTTGAGCCGCAATATTCTCGATACTGAAACCCGTTACGCACATGTCGAGAAATTGGTGTTGGCTGTTGTTCAAGCCATCCAACATTTTGCCATTATATTCTATTGCGCACAGTAACTGTGATTTCTGATTGCAACCCCATGAACTACATATTGACTCGTCAATTTATGGTGGGGAAATAGTCAAAGTGGATTGTTATCCTCCAAGAGTTCGATTTGGAGTTTACTACAGCCAAATCGAAGAAATAATTGGTTTTTGCCGATTTGATTTGCTCTCTCCCTTCTGATTTTGCTCCATTTGGTTCTGAGGAACGCATTCCGGACGACACCCTTTTTCTCATTAGCACCCTCAATCCTTGGTACGGTGATATCATCATATATCTTCATACTTCTACCTTCCGATCTGAGTTGACGAAGGATGCTCGTCGACGCATCCACCATCATTCGCAACCTAATCGCATAATCAGAGATACTCTCTACTGCATCGGAGCTGATTATGTTCTCCACCGGTGTTTGACTCTCAAGGAGGCTGAATAGGTCCTCAATGATTGCCACTCTAGCGCCTGTGGCGGTCACATGTCTAGATATGCTATTTCACAAAAGATTATTCATGCTGGATATTTCTAGCCTACCATCTTTAAAGACTGCATTGTTGTTGTCTGCAAGTGTCACGATTTCCAGATTTACCAGCGCAAGATGCGCGCGCCACCTTCCCATCTCCATCCTGTCATTACCGTTGGTCCCTTTTTGAAGTGGGGCATCGATTTTATGACATGTAACACTCACTCGACCAGGGGGCATGCTTATATTATCGTAACCGTTGACTACTTCACTAAATGGGCTGAAGCAATGCCTACACTTACAGCTGACAGTAAGACAACCACACAATTCCTATTCAATCATGTCATTACCAGGTTTGGTGTCCCTCAAGCCATTGTCACGGACCATGGTTATCATTTTTGTCATTACATGATGGCTGAGTTGATTTCCAAGTTGGGTCTGCATCACGACAGCTCAACGTCATACTACCCTCAAGCCAATGGCTAGGTTGAAGCCGTGAACAAGGCTCGAGTCACTATGCTTCAGTGTACGATTGGGATGCACAAGTCCAACTAGCATCTCATGTTGTTTTCAGCTCTCTGGGCTTACCAAAACTTGATGAAGGATGCGACCGGATTCACTCCATTCCATCTTTTCTAAGGTCTAAAAGCTACCCTTTTGATTGAATGCGAAATCCCTTCTCTCAAGATAGCTATTGAATTGTTGCCTAATACTTTGCTAAAATAAGAGTGTCTTCTCTATTTAGAGAGGCTCGATGAAACTCGCCTCTTTGCTGCTCTCGTCATAGAAGCATAGAAAAAGCGGGTCAAAGCTCATTTTGATCCGTCGGTTTCCCCTCGTTCCTTTGTAGAAGGAGACCTCGTCTTCTTGTATGACCAAGCTCATGATAAGCTAGGGGCAGGAAAATTCGAACACATGTGGCATGGGCCCTATATAGTTAAGTGAATTTTGCAGAACGAGGCTTATGAACTAATTGATTATGAAGACTATCATTTGGATCAGCCCAGAAATGGGCTATATCTCAAAAAATACTATGCATGAGTTTCTCATGCATGTTCTTTGTACATAGGTGTTTTTTTTCATTTTTATACATTTTTTGGCTTTGTGTGCTTTGCGAGCAGTTTTTTCATGCTTATTATGTTGTTGCTTATTGTGTAGATGTCTATCACTCCTTATGTTGGTTTCGCGGATGGTGCCTCCCGCAGTACCCGGAACCTGTCTTCTGCAGCCTGCGTGATTTACAATCCTAATGGAAAGTTGATAGACCTTCAAGGTATTTGTCTAGGACGAACCACAAAAAATGTCGTTGAATATAGTGTCATCATTGAACTCTTAACCAAGGCCATTGCTCTCGACATTCATGCATTAATTGTTAACCTAGACTCTCAGCTTGTTGCTCTTCAACTTAATGGGTATTATTCTGTCAGAAATCCTCAAATTTTAAGGTTATATTTGCGTATTCGTTTATTAGAAATGAATTTTGATTACATCACATATTAACATATTCCTAGATGAATGAATGTGTTAACTGATATAGTAGCCAATATTGTATTAGATAGACATTTATGTAATTTGTAAAACATCATCATCACATAATAAGCTTCATACAGGAAAATAGGCATATATGGAGCTAACATCTCTGGTGACTCCACTGGGGAGTTCAGAGTTGTTTTCATTTTAAGATAATCATTAGATAAACAGAAACCCCTGTTTCAAGCACAATTAGTATATTAACCAGTTGAGCCACCAGAGCTAACATCTCTGGCGACTCCGCTGGGGACTTGAGTCAAATTTTCATCTTAGGTTCCCTTAAAAACTTCATAAAACCTTGTGAGTAAAAAGCAGCCTCTTCAAGCACTACCAAACTAATGGTAATCATGGTAAAACTTGTTTGAATCAGTGAAAAACTAGGTAAACCCTAGGATTCTCATAAGAGTTTACCTAACCTTGAAGAATCAGCTAGCTTAGCCATAAGAGTAGGCTGTCTTTGTCTCATAACCGTAGCTAAGTTTTGAAACAAATTTAGGACACTCTTAACAACCAATAGGATTGAAAAATAACTCAGAAAACCCAAAAATATTTCAGATTGGTATTTAATAAACATGGTGGCGGACCATAAAACCTTTTACCTCCAAAAGAGATAAAAAATTCCACTTGGCGACTCCACAATCCTTAACAGACCTTAAGACTCCACTGGAAAGAACCGTTATCATTGTAATATCATTTAAACTCAATTAGAGGACTGTCAGATTAAAAGTTTGTGAAAAACATATTAGTTGACCTCTTATAGACTGTCATATTTGGTTGAACTTTTCTTGTTTACTTGGGTCTAAAAAACACATCATAGTGGCTCCTAGAAATATTCATACTAGAGCCTATCCTGACCCAGATCCACCTGAGATAGTCGATAACCCAGAAATTATCCTTAGGAAGTCTCCTAGGATTAAATCTTCAAATGTTTTCAGATCACCCTTGAGAGCTAATTCAGTTCCTGAAAATCTTGCAGCTCTACAAAAATCACAAGAAGATCTAATAAATCCATTTAGAACTAGGTCTCTTGGTGATTTAGATCAGCTAGATTCTGAGTCTTCACTTTCATCTCCTGAAACAAGTGAACATCCTAGTAGTAGAGAAACAACACCACCTGATTCACATTTCCTTTCCAATTTAGGTGTCTCTCATCCAAGATCAGCTCAACAATCAATTCCTGGTCCATCCACATCTGTTCATCCTACATCCACTGTCCAAAACACTCCACTTCAGCCCATTTTCCCATTTTTTAATCCAACTCTTGTGAATCCAGCTCCACCACATATCATGGTAGCATGGTATGCTCCCTTAGTCCTTCCTGCACCCTTAGTCAATCTTCCACAAGACTATCAGTCAAAAATACCATTATATGATGCTAGTAATGCTGCTACTGCATCACAACATGTGGATAAGATGAATGACTCCTTCGACAGAAATGAAATCGATGATGAATCTGTCAAACTAATATTATTTGCTCAAAGTCTAGGGGGAGAAGTAAGAAAATGGTTTAAAGGCTTAGCCCCCCATAGTATCAATGATCTCCAAGCCTTCCATCAGACATTCTTAAACAAATGGTAAGTGAAGAAGAATCCTCTCCAGGTCCTTTATGATTACAAGAACCTCCATAGAAACACTAGGGAAAGTGTTCAAGCTTACTGCACTATATTTAATAGTGTATAGAATGCACTTTCCCCAGATCTAAAACCTCCACAAGGCTCAGCTCTAAACAAGTTTTCTGAAGGGTTTGACCCTGAGATGGCCTATCAACTGAGAGAGAGAGATCCTGCAACTCTTGAAGATATGCAAAAAGGGGCTCTTGCTGTGGAAGTTAACTTGATGGAGAAAAGAGCAAGAATGAAGAATGAGAAGAGAGTGTCCTTCAGAGAGGAATCCACACCTTATACTTCCATCTCAAATATGGAAAAAATGATGGAGGAGATGATGAAGAAAATGAGCATCCTTGAGAGAGCACAAGCAAGTCAAAACCAAACTACTCCTCAAAACAGAAACCAGAACCAAAATCAGAATTTTAGAAGGAACCAGCCTCCAAATAGACCTAGGGAAGATGATCAATAGATCACTCCTCCCTTTCATCAAAACTATGTGAGTGAGGTTGAGGAAATAGATGAAATAACAGAGGAAGATGATATCAACATGTTGGGAGTAGATAATGATGAATTTGAGATTCATTATGATAGAAAACAAGGTCTATACACACCTTATGATGACAAAATAGATAATGACGAAAGTTATTATCAAGACATGGAAAATGTCATCATCGAATCTCAAAGGGAATATGAACTTAGAAGTAAAACTAGTCAACAAACCCCCAGCACCAAAACCTCTGACAAATCTTCACAAAACAACACTGTAAACAAGCCTAAAGTTGTCAAACAGAAAGACAAAACAGTGGCTGTAAATTCTGATAAAGGTAAAGAGAAAGGCACTCAAAACAATGATAAACGGAGTGAAGACGTTAGCAGTACTAACACTTCAACTAGTGCTCCTGTTAAAATCATTTTGTCAAATGTAAATAGAACAAATCAGCAAGCTGATGTTGTTGATAGAGTGGCAGCTAGTAAGGCTAAGACAACCACTTCAAAGAATCAAATTCCTTTGAGCCTGGAGCAGGAAATTTCCAAAATTAAAATCTCTGTTCCCTTGACTGAGTTAGCTGCCCATAATGTATATAGGTCTCAAATTTTGAAGGCTTTTAACATTGAAGAGAATAATGACACAGTCAATCTTAACAATGACCAACCGAAGCTTATTTTTGGTCCCAAGATTGAAGGTAAGTATCAAGAGGGACATGTTCCTCCCTTTTATGTGAGTTTAAATGTTCATGAAAAGATTTTTCACAACGCTATGCACGATTCAGGGGATTCTCATAATTTAATGCCTAAAGTTGTGATGGAGAGCCTCGGTCTAGAAATCACCAGACCTTATAAAGACCTTTACTCCTTTGACTCGAGTAGAGTAAAATGTTTAGGATTAACCAAAGACCTCTGCATTAACTTAGCACAGATTCCATCCAAATGATTAGTCATGGATATTGTTGTGGCTGATGTGCCCCCAAAGTAACTATGCAGATGGACATGACCTACGCGACCATCCCTGTTTTCAATCAGACAATAAGGCTTTACAGGGAGTCCCATATGCAATACACGGTTACAAGCCAAGACAGACCACAAAACTCGCCTCTATATTCTGTAAATACAGACCTTGATTCTTTTATCCCGTTTAACGATGAATATTTCAGTGAACAAGTCACTTTAACTGAACTGATGGCTGATAGAGAGGAGGAGGAGGTAAACACGACATAAGTGTCAAAACAATTTGCTGAACCTTTAAACCACAACAAACCAAACACGGGTCTTGAGCTACAAGTCATGCGTCCTTCGCTTTTTAACCTTGACAGTCAACAAAGCAACCCTCAACACAGTGAAAAACCTGAGGAGTGGAGACGAATTCAACTAATTGCTGATATTCAACAACAATCAGAAAGCACGTTAGTTGAAGAGGACAGTTCCCAAGATAAACCCGAACCTAGTCCTCTGTGGAGTATGAACTTTGATGGGTCATGCACTAGAACTAATGCTGGTGTAGGTGTTTGGATATGCAACACTGAGAACAACCACATAGAGAGCATTTCCTGTAAATTAAACTTTCAGTGTTCTATTAACATAGCGGAATATGAATCCCTGCTTTTAGGCTTGCGTTTGTTGAAAAAGTTAGGAGCCAAAAGAATCAAAGTATATGGGGATTCTGAGTTAATCATTAGGCAATTCAACGTGGAATACACCGCAAATCACCCAAGACTTAGGGCCTATCGAAACAATGTCGTGGACTTTTTAAAGACTTTTGAGGAATCCCAGATAATTTTTGTCCCAAGGAAAAGAAATATCGCGGCCCACAGTTTAGATTTTGCAGCTAGAACATGCTTAATGCCATACGAGACAAAAGAATGTACAACTCAGATTAAATTTAGACCAGCCGTTCCTGATAACGAAAAATATTGGCAGGTGTTTGACGGAGACAAACAAATAGAAGACTTCATGCAATTCAGAAATGAATTTGAACTACGCAGTTCGGATTCAGATCATGAAACAGACTGCAATAGTGAAGAAATTTTTCTTAGTGAAGAAGAACCGTCTCCTGAGGTTGCTAATATTAATCTTTTGTCTAGCAAACTTAAAAACAAAACAGATGTTACTGCAGAGTTAGAAACCCTGCAGTCCAAAGATCACAGTTTGCCTAAGGGTCTGGCCCCTTTAGAAGAGTTGTTTGATTTTAATGATGTGGCCAAGAAGCCAAAACTGGAGCCTGTAGAGACTGAAGTGGAGGAGTGCAATATAGGCAGAGAACTAAAACCTATGATGATTAAACTGTCTAAGACTTTACCAGCTCATATTAAACTCAAATACATAGAGCTATTCAAATAATTTTCTGATTTTTTTGCGTGGAGTTACGAAGATCTTAAATCCTATGATACTGAAATAATATAGCACAAAATCCCTCTCAAGGAAAACCAAAAGCCGTTCAAACAGAAGCTGCGTAGAATAAACCCTGTTCAGCTGCCTTTGGTTGAGAAGGAAATCAAGAAAATGTATGAAGCTGGTATTATTGTCCCTATTAGATATTCTGAATGGGTGTCTAATCTGGTGTCAGTTAGGAAGAAAATGGGAGAGATCAGGCTTTGTATAGACTTTAGAGACTTAAACAAAGCTTCATTGAAAGAAAACTACCCTTTACCTAAGATGGATCATATTTTACAAAGGGTGGTAGGGTCTAGAAGAATTTCTTTGCTTGATGGCTACTCAGGGTATAATCAGATCTTAGTCCACCCTAGTGATCAATTAAAGACAACCTTTACTACACCTTGGGGCACTTTCATGTATGTGAAAATGCCCTTTGGTCTAATGAATGTTGGAGCAACTTTTCAGAGAGCCATGGACATAGCATTCTCTGAAGAACTGGGCTACTTCATCATTATATACCTTGATGAGGTCACTGTTCTTTCAAAGACAGATGAAGAGAATTTAGAACATTTGAGAATAGTCTTCGAGAGATGCAGAAAGTTTGGGATATATTTGAACCCTAAGAAAACACTTTTCGGTCTCCGAGAAAGTAAACTTCTTAGGCACATTATTTCAGAAGAGGGTATTAAGATAGATCCAAAGAGGATTGAGGGCATATTGCAAATCTCTCATCCTAGAAATATCAAGGAGTTGCAATCTTTCATTGGAAAGATTAACTTTTTGAGAAGGTTCATCCCCAACTTGGCTGGGCTCCTTAGGAATATAACAAACATGTTGAAGAAGGAGCAAGGGGTAAAATGGACCTTGGAAGCGAAGAAGTCCTTTGAGCTGGTGAAACAAGCGTTAACCAAAACACCGGTTCGTATAAGTCCTGATTTTTCAAAAGATTTTTATATTTTTTCATTTGCATCAGAACATACCATAGCTGCTGTCCTTTTACAGAAAAATCCACAAGGACAAGAGCAGCCTATTGCATTCTTTAGAAAGGCATTGAGAGATGTGCCTTTGAAGTATAACATTATGGAAAAGCAAGCCTTTGCTTTGGTTAAGGCTTTAAAGGAATTTAGAGTATACATATTACACTCACACATCATTGCCTTTGTCCCAAATTCAGTTGTGAAAGACATTCTAACACAGGACCCAGATGGTAAGAGAGGTAAGTGGATTGTTGTTATTCTTGAATATGATTTAGAGATAAAGCCCACTAAACTCATCAAAGGCCAAGGTCTAGCTAGATTAATGGCTGAATCCAATTTCGAAGATCTTGATATTAATATGATTAATGCTTTAGATGAACAAGAGGAAATCTCAACTCTCATTGTTGAAGACCATTTTATGAATTCCTCTTGGTATACTAATATTCTTTATGTTTTGCTTAATTTGAATACACCTCCTGGTTTGACAAAAACGAAGGCAAGGTTCTTAAAGTTGAAAGCTGTAAATTATTGCATTATATATAGATGTCTTTATTGGAAAAATAAAAGTGGAATATTGCTTAAATGTTTGCCTTAGTATGATGCAGAGAAGGTTAAGCACGAGTTCCATGAAGGGGAATGTGGAGGCCATTTATACTGGAAGACAACAGCCAACAAAATCTTGAGGGCTGGTTACTATTGGCCTACTCTTTTTCTTGATGTGCACAAGATGATAATTGCTTGTCATAAATGCCAACTTTTTGAAGGCAAAATGAAGCTGATACCCTTACCTTTGCATCCAATCACTGTTGAAGCTCCTTTTCAACAGTGGGGACTTGACTTCATAGGTGAAATCCATCCACCATCCTCTGCCCAGCATAGATGGATTCTCACTGCCACAGACTACTTCACTAAATGGATAGAAGCCATCCCCTGTAGGCAAGCCAATGATTCTGTCATTATAAAGTTCATGGAGAGTAATATTCTCTCTAGATTTGGTCCCCTACCAATATCATCACTAATACTGCAGCAACATTTGGATCAAAGGAGATGGTTGAGTTCTGTCACAAATATTATATAACATTGGGGCATTTAACGGCCTATTACCATCAAGGTAATGGACTTGCAAAATCTTCAAACAAGAGTTTAGTGAACATAATCAAGAAGTTGTTGGAGGATAACAAAAAGTCTTGGCACACAAAGCTTGTGCATGCACTTTGGGCTGACAGATTGACTTTGAAGAAATCTATTGGCATGTCACCCTACCAGCTTGTGTATGGCACTGATGCAATCTTTCCTACCAGCCTTGGTGTGCTAGTTATGAAGTTGATTCAAGAGTTTCACTCTGAAGATAATGACATGATCAGAAGGATAAATCAGACTATTCATCTTTAGCAAACAAGAGAGGAGGTTTATAACAAAACATTGCAGAAATAGGACAATATTAAAAAGTTTTTTGACAGAAGAACAAAGGCCAGCAATTTCAATGTTGGGGACAAAGTTTTAAAGTGGGACTCAAGGAGAGAAGATAAGGGCAAGCATGGAAAATTTGACAACTTATGGCTTGGCCCTTACTTCATTCATTCTGCTGCTGGTAATAATGCTTATTTTTTGTAGGAGTTGAATGGAGCAGAGCTGTTTGGGGGTCCTGTCAATGGCAAGATGCTCAAACATTACTTCTCTTGATCCATCATGTTTTGAAAACCTTTTTATCTTTTTTCCATTCTAAATATTTCACCCACCATTGCATTCAAAGTTAGAAAAATAAAAAAATACAAAAATAGTGAAAGAAAGAAAACAGGGCAGATTGTAAAAACAATAAAGGTACAGCCCCATACCAACAAAAAGAGAAACAAATCTGAAAGTGTGCAAGCTTAAATGCCACTCCTGAAAAACACACTTCTAATTAATCATACAGCCTAATATTGACTAATTAGTTTTAAATTTACTGTTGATAGGTTAGTGAATTTGATTTTCCAAATAGTTTAATCTTGGCTTATCAGTTAGGTAGATTAGGATATAAATTAAAGGTTCAAACATGCTCAAAATCTGAACCTAAGTGTCCAAAAAGAGATGACTCAAATCTGTTTATTTCTTGAGTCAAGAACATAGGTAAAAACTGGTTCTAATCAGCTCAAAATCTGAACCAGATTTTAAAGAACAACTCAAACTAAAGTCAAAACAGAGCTGTAAAAAGATGAAGGAAGTGCTTTGAAATTTCAGATCTTAAGCCTTCCATTTTGATTTAATTTTTCTGCAAAATAATATCCATGTGCAGCTTGTTTTTTATGCCATAGATGAACATCAAGTTAGACTGTTCAATCCTGACTTGTATGCTTTTAAATTTCTGTTTTAGAAATTAGAGAATAAAAATCTGTTAGACTGTTTAATCCTAACAGATTGGTAGATTAAGTAGAGAAGCATATGGACTCAACTGTTTAATCTGAGTTCATGGAGAAATAAGGAGTAGAATTGGATTAGTTTTATGCTTTCAAAATAATAAAATGTTGTAAAAAGAGTTTGCCAATCCAAGTGCACTCTAAAGAAGAAAAAATGTTATATCAGTAGGATTGGGGTAGGTAGAAAGCTTGTATTGATGAAGTTCCATTGTTTTCCATGGCTGCTAACATTTTTCAAAACAAAGAAGATCATCCAAGTAAAGAAAGACAGCCCAATGGATAAGGCACTGATCAGCCTCCCAGAGAAGGCAAGTCTAAAATTCTTGATGCCTTCAAGAAGGCACCTTCCCCACGTGGAGCCACTGTTAGCCACCAATAAAATTTGTCATATCAAATGGTGGCTAAAACATTTTTGGAGCCTTCAAGGAACAAGTTTTATTGCAAAAAGTGTTATCTCTTGAAGACCCATGAAGACATCATGCCCTTTATTCAAATCTTCACTGTTGTTTCCTTTTCCAACTCAGAAATTCTGCTGTTTTCCATGAAGATAAGACTGCTGCAAAAATCTATTTTTCCCCTCCCTTCACCTCAAAACTAACCTTCATTTTGCCTCCTCTTTTCCTCATAGACTTCCTCTATTTTTCATTTTCCCCATTTCCCCCTTCATAAAATCCACTTTACAGAGTTTAAAACTCCTTTTTAAACTCTGTCGAAACCCCCAAATCCATCAGAAAACTCTGAAAAAATCATAAAAATACACTTTTTGTACAAAGGGTTTAAGTCCCTTTGGGCTAAATCCTAAACCACTTCCCCACCATATGCCCTGGCGCAAGAACCAAGCACTAAGCCCTTTCGGTGCTAATCGCATCGAAGAAATCGGAGCGCGCAAGTTTATTTCTTATGGTAAGACCTCCGATTGCGATTAGCCCTTTGATTATAAGCCCCAAGTCTTTCATCGCCTCATATAACCCTTGTGCTCGCAATCGGGCGCTAAAACATTGTATAAACACATTCCCGATTGCGTTTTTCCTTTGTAAATTCAATAAACCCACTTTTTCCTAAGTTTGGTCTAAACGCGCCCATGCAATGCTTTTTAATATAAATGGGTAGATTGAAAAGCCCCGCATCAAAATTCCGATGCGATTGAGCCCCATTTGTATAGACTCCCACCCTCCGCTTTACTCCATATAACTTGCACTCGGGACTAAGAGTTAAAAGTCCCGAAGCGCTAATCGCATCGCAAAATTCTTAATGGGTAGATTGAAAGACCAAGCCCGACCTTTTGATGTGATTGGCCCTCATATATATAAGCCCCGGGCCTATTATCTTTCATATAGACCAACGACCCCGTAGATGGGCGCCTAGCCACTTCATATATATAAACCCGCCCCAAGCCATAAATCTTTGCATTTCGTTAAATATTTGGTTTTCATAAGTATTAAGGGGTTTTTTCTCCAGTGCAAGTTTTGAAACAATCTCCACCATTGATCTAAAGCTGATCAACGGCTTGCACAGGATCGCATCGCAAAGTTTTTATCAAGAGCATTTTTTCCCCCTTCTGATTGGCATTCCCCGATGGATCCTTCGCAGTTGGATCTATCTGCCATATCTTCGATCCAACGACCCATATTTTCTCCGATCGCAAACCTTTCCTCCGCCTTCAAAACCCCTTCAATTTATTTTCCACCGTTGATCTGATCTGCAGATCAATGGCCAGCGCTCGATCGCATCGGCGCCATTCAAGTTTTTTGCCCCGCCTATCGCCGAGCCCTGATTGCATCTGGGCCGTCCACGTGTCCAAATCGGACAGTCTAGATCGCGTCTCCTGACTTTGGTTAAAAACATACACCCCGCTTCATAGTGTTGTTTCGGCCAATCGCAGCCGTTGATCTATGCAGATCAACAACCCTCAATAAACCTTTCTCTGCCTTTATATTATTTCGTTAAACCCCCAGTTTCAATCATGACCGTTGATCTGTTCTATCCAATGGCCCATATTAACCCCGATAGGCCTGCCTCCTTCCAGATCCGATCTCCGCCGCCGATCTTTTGATCGGACGATTCATAATAAAACCGCCCTTCCCGCTTCTTCTCGCGCATCTATCCCATATCGTGCTCGCTTCCCCACCGTTGGATCTGAGGCCCCAGATCTGACGATCGGTATTCCATATTGTGTAACTTTAAGCACGAAGGATAATTTTCAAAAATCATGCGATGTAAGCTGTTTTATGACGCCAAGTGTCGGGCGGGGACGCATATCACGTTCCAAAAGGAAAAACTTCCTACCCGCCTTCTCTCCGCGCGAAACCCGTGGTTTTAAGTCCCGAAACCACTTTCCCTCTTTCCATTTATGTTCAATCGCGCACCTCCTCAGCCGTTGATCTCGTAGGGCCGATCTCATCCGACGGCCCACGATCACCCAGGAAACCCCGAATTTCCTCAATGCATTTTTCCGCCGGCAAAGGTTTTAAATTATTTTTATTTTTATTTATTTTCTCCCGTTTCATTATAAAGCGGCCTTTCCATATGATTTTTCCTCGGTTGCTCCCAACCGTCGATCTCTGCAGATCGACGGATCTGACTTATTTCTTCCCACCGTTTTCCTTTTGACCTTCGCACGCAGATCTCCTCCATTGGATTTTGCCATCCAACGGCCACGTTTCTCCCCACGGCCTCCTAAGCAGTTTTACCCATCAATGCAAGATTTCTTAATTGTTTCTCGTATTTTGCAAGTTTTGTATGTTTTTTCCATTATATTAACGGAAAACTAAAGGTCGGGGATGACAATCCCCCACGCCTTTGTGCATACAAAAAGATCATGTGACAGGGTCCAAACTTCACGTCTCGTCGATGCTTCATGGGCATTGATGCCATATGGACCCTATACAGAACCCACACATCAACAAGACACAGTAAATTAAATCAAAACAAAGAGTATCAGTGTTGAAGGCCTACCACAACAGAACTGAAGATTGAAGATGAATTCCATAGTCTAATGGATCATGGCTAAGATTGATTATCAAAAGCCTAATCTATTAAATTAAACATAATTAAAGGAAAATCAAAAGATCATCAGACAAAAAAGCCTCTACTTCTACATCAGAGGAAAATTGATTCCTCTCAACTACCACAAAGCCACCTGTTTCGTCAAAACATTCAAACAGAGGCCGAAGTTATTGATCAGAGAAAAGATATTTGCCTCAGTGCAGCCAAACAGTTAATTCTGCTAAAGGAACTTAATGTAAAAATATCAACAGAGTTATTACTACATGAAACATTGCCTTAAAAGTCAACAGAAGCTCCCACCAAGCTTAATTCTTAATGTAAAACAATTAATACAGATAGAACATCTGTAGACTTCTCCATCGAGCCCCTCAAAGGCCGAGAAGTCTTAAATCTATATTAAATGACCCCAGAGATCTTTTTTCATATCCCACCTCCTCATTCCTTCTATAAATACTTCTGTAGAAAATGAGAAAATGTTGGTTGCAGAACTTTGAAATATACTTGTGCTCGAAACTTCTGATTGTAAATAGTGTTCAAAGACTCTTGAAGCTCTGCTTGTGATAGAATAGTTAGGCTGAGTAGTGAAGATGATCACTGAACTGAAACATTGGACTTAAAGCTGTAACTGGTTTGAAGCATCAATACAAGTTGATTTATGGCATCTTGGTCTATGTCGACGGTGATGTTATTTCTTATTGTAAATTGTTATTTTATTTATGTTTTCACTTTGTTCATCTTCTCTTATAAAGAACAACAAGCATAGAGTTAGGATTTACTGTATATCAGTACCTTTCTCTGACTGATAAACTTTATCTAAATGTTTTCTTCTAATTGTGTTGTTTAGGAATGATTTAATTTAGTTTAAGCAGTTAGGAATGCTGGCGTTCCCTCGTCCTACTGTCTAGGCTAATTGTTATTCTTGAATGTTATTTTCAGTTTATTTTAAGTAGAGATGAACTAAGGAAGTTATGGTGAGCCCTGTCCTAGTTTTATCCCAAAAAACTATCTGAAAGTTTCCCTAAGAATGTGTTAAAATCTGGCTAGTTTCAAATTACTTACCAGATCTTAGACCGTTCTTTGTCATCATTTGTTTTTCCCTCTATGTTTTAAATGTTTTTCTATTGAAAGTGTATCAAAAGCTGGCTAGTTTCAAAGTACTTACCAGATCTTGGGTTGCATCCACGTGCATCACAAGTTCAAAAAATATATATGTTTTGGTTACATTCTGAGACATCATGTCTCTAAAAAAATATGCAGAAATAAAAGCCTAGGCATCTAGTCAGCATGATGCTCATAGTAGCATGTCACTACACGCATAAGCCGCCTGAATAAGAAGTGAACACGGTTAGACACCCCTGCAGTGTGCCTCTGGTATGCATGAGGAACATCGTCAAATCTCGCGTAATTTGGGATTCTACTGGTGAGTCCCTCCAGGTTGCGTACGATTTCCTCCTCCTCGGTTCGCTCACCATGAGGGGCCACATCAAAATCACGAGGAACCCTTCATATTTATTGTTACCACCTCTGCTCAGTTGTAAATAGTTGGGACCATACAATCTATGGAAAGTAGCAGCTGTGTTTTTGTGGCCTCATGCAGAGCTTGAGATCCGACAGCTCGCGTGATAGTGTGCAACACTACTTTTAGTGGCAAATTGGGAATGGTTTGAATATCCACTTTCCCACTCTTTGATCCTTTTCTTGCCCCTCGGCAAACCTTGCCTATGACCATGCTCATGTTTTCCATCGTGGGCCGGGTACCTATTAAGATTGGTATTTCCCCCCTCCGTGATAATCCAGTTATGAAGTATACATCAGAGACTTCAATCTCTAGCTCTTGATCGTGAATTATGAATCTTTCCTGATCAATGTCCCATACACTGATCAGGTACTGTAATAACTCCGGTTGAGCTCGAAGACATGGCGCCATGAAGAATTTTAGAAGCTCGCAGTCCCTTAGAACATCCATGCATCTTAAATTGCTCAAGGCTTGCTCACCTTCTTCCCCGTGTTCTCTTTCCTTCCATTCAATCACCATTTTTCTTTGACACACTTGCAAAATCATCAATGGGGCTATCATTAGTCAAATGATTAACTATTGAATTGTTTCAAATAGGCCAGTTAGTTGAATTTTCAAGCAAAATTTGTGGTCGCGATTGGCGCGACTGTTTTAAAAACAGTCGCGCTAAGTGGCACACCCCCGTTAAAATTCAAGGCGGGTTGGCGCAAGTCCGTGCCCAGAACCCGCGCCGACTGCCGAGCCCTAATTTGAACAAAATCCCCCCACAAATGTGAAAAATTAAAATGCAGACAATGAAAATTAATTCAAAATGCAAGCACGGGTACGAGCTCTCACCTAAAGTAGACGGATTCGCGATTGGTCTCTTGTATTGTCCGCTATCAGCTCCATAAAGATCACAGTGAAAAAGGGTAAAAATGCTCACAAGAGGTAAAAAGTAAAAAGTAATTTATTTTTACTCTTTTTGTCATTTTATAGACTTTTCAAAACTCTAATTAGGTTTTTTCGGGTTATTTTTCGATTATTTTAATAATTTGTCTTGAAAAATGGGTTTTACGTGCGTTTATTGTGCAACAACAGGTCCTCAACGTGATGGCGATGAAGTGACAAGTTGCATTTTATTACTTTTTCAGACTTGGGTAAAAACACGAAAAAGTCACCCCCTAGAGTCATCTTTAAGCTCTTTTCTGACTCTCGAAAAATTAAAAAATTTTCAAGACTCTTGTCATTTTGAACTCGTTAAAGGCTGCAAAATGACATCTGCCTAGTATACGTTTACCGCTTTTTCAGGCTGGGATAGATTATTTACACAAAGGAATACCTTAGACTATCACTACTGAGAGGCTCTCTGAGATATAGTTTTCTACCTTTTTGGATCTGGGAGACTACCTACGAAAAGGGACTTGTTGGAGTCTTATTTTGTGCTTCTTTTCAAAATTTCTAAACATGAAAGACGTTGAGTTCTTCCTTTGTCAGACTCGTTAAAACTTACATGACATCGGAAATCGTCACCATGACGTAACCGAGTTCCTCTTTCCTAGGGCTCGTAAAATGTACTAGGATGGATTTTTTCCGAAGGACAAACTTATATGAAAAGCATATGTTATCCCCTTCAAGCGTGTTTCCAAAAATAATTGGGGTACTCGCCAGCAATGGTGGGGAAAAATGGAACTAGTTCTTAGTCGTGTTAGCAATATGTCACTCTTGAACATGACACTTGTCTGCAATTTGTGTCGGGTTGGGGACATCCCATTTCGTCATTTTTTCCTCCATAGGTTTGGGTTATCTGTTTTTACATCTCATCTACTCTGTGTCACGTCATCACGACCTCAGATCCCTTGATGTCAAATACTGCCAAATTCCAGAATCGTGTCGCCAATGTGTCCAAGAGAAGTTCCCTTATGCAATTTTCAACCTCTCATCCTCTGTTTAGTCCTAATTCACTATCATCTTATTCCTCTGTCTCGTATCGATGATGTGGGAAACATTATGGCCCTCCTTCGACCAGGTCACTTCTTGTCGACTTCAACTCATTATCCAAGAAGCTAATCTAGAGTCTCCTTTCCGGTACCTTGGAGCTTGCATGCCTTAATGGAAAGTTCTTCACATTCGACAATAGGTCCTCATCATTGACCTTCGATTGAGTGATTTCACGGGTGGTCGACTCCAGCTCACTGTTCACATCCCACGACTTGTACTAGTTGTACCTTGAGAGCCGTTGTCATTATTGGTGGTTTTTCTCGTGCTTGTTAATAGCTTTCATCATTGGCTGGTAATCAGGCGAATTTCGCATGTTCGACTTCAGCTCACTTATTCGCATGCTTGAATTTGTACTTGTTCCGTTCGAGATGGAGCGCAAGACCCTAGATTTTGTCTAATAAAATCCAGGGTGTGAGACGATTTAGTTTATCATGATTATATGCATGACTCTTTTGATTGGATGGCTGCGACCATACCTAAATCTACTTAATTGATCCTTCTTGTTGGATGGCTGTGCCCATACCTCAGATTTTATTCTTATATGTACTATACTATGGATGGTTGCACCCATGCCACATATTCATGTATCAGAGATATCAGTTACACTTGTTCTTGCAGGTCTTCCGACGACGGTGTTTGGTTGGGGCACATTCTCATAAAGCATTTCACTCCTCGGTGTCTCTCGGACCTCATGCTTTATGGGGCATCTGTTACACATTATTTTTTCACCGTCCCTGCAATCTCCATCCCAAATATTGGAGGACCATTTTAGTGACTTATGTGTATTTTCAAACCTTGCTAAAAGTGTCATTGCATCCCTTGGCATGTCAAGAACTTTTCCTTTGTTGATCATTCCTCAAGCAGGTTCTCAAAAACATATGATTTTGGGTCGGTGCTGGTAGGCAGTTATGGCCTCGCGCCCATAGAGAAATTAACACTGGGCCTCAAGCCCATTGGCGCTCTGTCTCAGTGGAGCACCTACGCCTAGCTGTTTTTGGAAAGTTTTTTAAAATACAAACGAAGTTTCCATGCCTAACCACTTCGTGAGAAAAGTCATCATGGTTTTTTTCGACTGAATAACATCGAAGTCCTCCCTCTGGCTTCTTGTTTCCTACAATTGAGCAAATCCCCAAAGGATAAGGCCTCTCTTCCACCTTAAGGGGGATCCCAAACCACCTCCTCCTCTCCTATAAATACTTCCTTCTCACATAGTTTCAGTTAATTAAACAGTCCTTACTATAGCTGGTGTGAAGAATAAGGCAGAGAGGAATCCATTATCGAGGGAGAGTTTAGGCCCATTTCTCCATTAAGTCCGATCCCCGACGAATGCTTGAGATGCGCTTAACTGAACCCGTCGAAGGAGGCTACAACGTCAAGGCATTAAGGTTGTAAACTTCTTTTCTCTATCATTAATACATGATTGGTTTTTTGGTTCCAATTTTGTGTTCGATCATACACAAAATGTTTGATTCTCCTTGACCAATCGAATAACTGTAAATGCAAATATGTTTTCGTATGCTTTCATCGTTCACATGATCCTTGTGCAAGTACACATATATTATCACTGAAGGACCACGACGTGTGAAGACAAAGATCAGTGGATCGCTGTTGAGATTCAAAAAGATAATGATACTAGTGAAAATTAAGCACCTACACTAGGATTGAGCCTCAGGCTATTTTTAGGTGTAAGTCTATTTTTAGAACAGATGAGAAAATTCTATTTATAGCAGTAGTCTATTTATAGATGATGTTCTATTTTTAGATGTATGTGCGAAGTTTATTTATAGATCGTGTGTCTATTTATAGATGCATGTCGACTATTATTATCCCTTAATAATAGTTGGACAATAAATATTAATCTATTCTCATGGAGCATTTGAAAATAGTTAACTGAAGTGGAAAAAAAGTTAGCTATGGCAAATTCGAGTTCAAAGGTTGGTTGGTGGGACATGAAAGTGGACTTAGTTGTAACTGAGTGATTCAAAGTTGTAACAGAGTTGGATGTGCAGTATGTGAGTTGTAAAGTAGTTTAACTTAGTTAAGTGAGTTAAACTCAGTTGTGATAGTTGTAACTGAAAATACACTAGTGAGAGATTAGTGAATTAATTATTTAATTAATTCACAAGCAGTGGTCTCACATGCAACTGAAGATGCATGTTAGATCCAGTGGAGACCCAGTTGAGAGATAGGTGAAAGGGAAAATTTGACTATCAGTTGTGACATTAGTGGGTGCACTCATGCAACCACACACACATTGGAGATGCCAATGAGGATTGCACAGTCAAGGCAAGCAGTATCTCATTCATTCAGGGATTGTGATCAACAGGGATTGCGCAGTGGAGGCAGGCTATCAGGAGGCAGTAAATTGGCACATGAATTTGCCAATTTTTGTATGACAGTGTGAGACGATTGTATATTGTACTGAGAGCTCTTGGATTAGAGTTTTGTATGAGATTGTTTCATGATCCATGATATATACATAATATATGATAGTGGGTTTTTTTAGCTTTATGCTTTCCTGGTAAATTATTTGTGTTATGTGTGATTGATCTTTCGTCATGTGTTTGCAATTGGCGATCGTGTTTTAAATTCCGCAAGATTTTTTGTAGAAGCGATTATGTATTTAATAGTGGCATATAATTCTTAGATCAGGAGAATCCAGAAAATATATAATAGTATTAAAATTTCTACAATCGTTGTTGTAGACTACAAAAAAAGCGTTGGACTAAAGTAGGTCATCTATCCCAAATCGTTTTCATTTATAAGCTAGGAGTTCGAAAGTCCAGCTTGTTCCCTTGTTGCCCCAATCTAGGGCTACAGGTATCGCCTCTGTCCACAGAGGGGATTTACCTGCTCAACAACGCTGAATGAATGCCCCTGAACCTTCAAATGCTTCGGAATGAAACCCAAAGCCCAGGTGCCATGTTGTAGCGTTGAACGAATGCACCTGACCCTGCAAACACTTCAGAATGAAACCTAGAGCTTAGGTGCCATGTATTATATGTCCATTGTAAGAAATGGCGTTTAACCAACAAAAATATATTCATTCGCAGACCTGTTTGGTAACTTGATGGATTTAGGGATTGTTTCCTCCCTCGATTGCGACAGTAAGAATGTTGGAATGGATTTTTATTTGTATTCAGATTGAAGACTTTATTTCAAACATTTTTAATTGAGAACGGTAGAATGTATGTTCCAAACATTTATATTCATTGTTGGGGCTATAGCATTTGTTAGTTGTTGGAGGAGATGTCAAATAAGATTTTTAGGGATTTTTAGTTTTCTATGGATAGACAATTTTTTATAGATAACGTTTATTTATTATCTGTTTTTACTTGTATTTAGTATTAAAGAAAATATACTCCCACTTAACGTTACATTCTTAGACAATTTTATTTGTTCACCAAGAATCCTCCACATTACTAGAACCGAATTTATTCAGACTATTAACCCAATTTATTTAGACTATTTTATAAAGAAAATGTTGTTCTCGTTTGCTCCAAAATTAAGAGAACACCAAAAATAAGTGAGTACAAGTCAACTTGTTGGACAACCATTGCGCCACTCGTTGGTCAACCATTGATGCAACTCACTGGTTAACTGTTGCAGCTACTCATTAGGTCAGAAAAATGGTAAAGAAAGTCAAGTGGGAAACTATCATTTCCCTTTTGTTGCAAAACCCTAAATAAATGCTCATCTTCTCTATAATGGATTTAGATTGGTCTTTTGTACAAGGAAAACACACGGAGTTTGATCAGATTGCAAAAATACCTTAACTATAATTAGAGACTTTATTAGAGGAGAGGAAATGAAACCAGATGTTCCATGTTCTTTCACTCGAGTACAAAATAAACGCTCAGGCTCAAGGCCTACTGCTTGCTTGCTATATGAAGTGTAAATTTTTTAGAGATGCACCTTTTAGATGTTGGTATTAATAATGCTCCATCATTTTTCATGGATTCATATGTATTGACTTTTCAAACTTTTGTATGCAGCTATGCTTGTTCATATGGCCCCGAGGACAAAAGAGGACAAGATGAAATGAAGCGAAGATACTGATTTGTGAAAAAGAGGGGATGCCAATGCCATTTCATTGTAAAAGTTATGGTTCAAATCCTTGAGATAACGATAATAACATATAACATGTATGAGCATGTAGATAGCCAAGGATGGGCTTGTCATGGCCAACAAGACTCTTCGGGTCATGCTAGTGTTAGTATGAATCCTTTGTCGAAGTGTACGAAAAAGGACCACTTTAGCTACGCATAACTAATAGCCCTAACAACAAAAGTGGCTGCCAATATCTTCAGATCTGCAGTTAGTTGATCAAGAAAAGAGCTGCAAAAAACCATATCTATGCATAGAAAGACATTAAGCAGTAAAAAGAAGGGTTTGCTCCATATATCCAATAGACAAGACAAGAACAATTTTTGAAAGAATTTTTGTATTAAGGGCACCTGGGAGGAAAACAAGAAGGCGTATCCACTTCTCCTCAATGGGATGGGTTCTTGGAAGTCCTCAGCACTTCAGATCTAGAATCTCTCTCTCTTGTTGGTGTAGAAAACCCAGACAAAGATAGAACTCAAAGGGAGCTCACACAACAAATAATGGAAAATGTGACCAAGTGTATAGATCCAGAGTGATCTAATAGGCAACAAAAGGTGAAGAATGGTAGGAAAAACCCTCCTATTTATAACAAAATATTGGGTCATCCTAGATCTTGGTGCATGATTAAAATAATGTTAACCAAATCTAGATCCACCTTTTATGGAATATTTTATTATATTTGTTGGAGGGAAAAAGTATTTGACTTGGGTCAAATCCCTTTATTTGTTAATAATAAATAAATAAATGATTTATTTATTTTTTTAAGGAAGTGGTTGAAGGATAATTAAATAAATAATGATTTATTTAATTATTTGTGGGTGATTTGGTCATATTTAACAAGGAATATTATCTAAATAAGATTTAAATAATTATTCCTAGAAAATAATAAGATAGATAAAGGTTTATCTAATTAATTTCTTTGTTTTTTGGTTAAACATGACTGGGAATAATAATTAAATTATGGTTTAATTAATTATTCCATGAGGAAAATTAAACAAAATAGGTTCGTTTAATATTTCCTTTTGGGGTTTCCTGTTTAGACCATAAACAACCTAATAAATGTGGTTTATTAAGTTATTTTACATAGTGAAAGCAATTTTACTTAGGGTAAAATTGGTTTTACATGGTGTACTTGGGTCCATCTAATGATAATAGGTTAGATGACCAAAAAATGGTGTAACAGCTAGGGTACTGCATCAACCAAAGTTATCAAGGGACATGGTTTCCTATGTAGAGAGTTGTTTCTTCTTGGAAGTGCTAGTTGACTCGATTTGAAAAATGCATGTTAAAAAATATATTGACATGGATGCTGCAACTCAAGATAGGGATTTATTTTTGTGTAGGAAAGATGTTGTTAACATATATAATTGTCTAATGAAAGGAAAGTATCAGTTGCATAAGAAGGACGAAATGAGTGTGAAACTTTGGTATAGGAAACACCCATATGATTTTTTCTTTTATCAAAAGCTCAATGGTGGAGATATCCCTTTTATAGTTGGAATTCAAATGAAGTGGATGTTGGGGACCATGGTGAAGCTATCGATTAATAGACTAATAGCCATGGATTCAACATTCAACACGACTAAGTATGTGGTGACTATATTAATAATTATTGATCTAGTAAAATAATTTGATTAATAATTATTCATAATGATTGATAAGTTGAAGTTGACTTCATATGTTTTTTTAATGTGATAGTATCAGTTGTACACACTCGTGGTGTTTGATAAGCAACAAAGTGGGGTGTCAGTTGCATGGGTGGTGGCATCGCGTAATACATCATAGGGCATTTCACTATGGTTGGAGCAGCTCATGCATAGGTGTCACCAAGTTGATCGTAGTTGGAAAGTTAATGCTTTCATGGTTGATGATGTATTGGTTGAAATCGGTGCTTTAAGGTACAACCTGTATTTATTACAAAAATAACATGCTTGAAATGAATTTAATGTGGCAGGAGAATCACAAGGTGCAATGTTATCTTGTGTGTTTGGCACGTACGTCGAGCATGGCTAAAAAATGTGAATCGATTGGCTAGTAGTCCAGAAATAGAAAAATAAATGTTTAGTGATTTGGGTTTAATTATGAATTATTGTTTAAATGTTGAAGTGAGCAATGCAATTAATACTTTCTTCAACAAATTTGTTAATGAGGAGAAGTTCCTAGACTATTTCCACAAGAATTGGGTTGTTGGTGACAAAATTTGTAAGTTGACAAACTCTTTCTTACATTTCACTTTTTGATTTTCATATGGATGAAATATCTTCATTAACCCAACTTTTATGCAATTAGGGATGTGGGTCAAAGGTTGTCGGGATTTTCCCCATGCAAATCAGGAGACAAACAATGATGTGGAGTTATATCATTGTTACCTAAAAACAAACTTTCTATCTGATAGAAGAAAGAAATTTTCTCGTAGGATGGATTGGTTGATATATGTTCTTATAAAAAATGTTGAACCCTGTTATTGGTTTTAAGGAAATTCTAAAAAATGAAGGATTTCTGAATAACTACAAGAAAGAGAAACAATTAGAATTGTCAATGGAAAAAGAAAAAAGAATTCTAGATAGTGATTGCAGCCCTCACGAGCAAATGTCTCATGGTTTTTGGGTGAAGAGTCAATCTAAACTTAATAAGCAATATCTTGTCACTTGTCATTGCACAAATTTCATAACTTGTGATTGCCCATGGTCTATTTGTGGCAATATTTTCAAACATGCCATAAAGGTGGGTCGATTGTGTTCCCATTCAGTGGCTTCAAACCAATTAAAATCATCAAAGCACAAATGATTCATACAATGACCCTCCTGAGATAAGTATAGAGGCAATATCAGATCTTGGTGAAGATGCAAACACATCTGCCATGGATAGTCACAATGTTGGTGTAAATGCTGAAGGAATTGAGTTGGCCAAGGAGGAGTTATTTGGCTACATAGACCTAGTTTGAAAAAGTCCTCCTTCTACTTTGACCAAGATTAAACAGTTGATTGCTTTGTTGAGCCGAGAGGCTCATTCTACAATCCAGTATGAGGGGCATTTGTAGAAAAGAAAAAGAAAAAATCAACACAGTTATTGATATTTCAGTTTTTGATGTAATCTTTATAACATTCAAAAATGCAATTTAAAGAGTAAAAAATTACACACTGTTTTTTGCACTCTAAAATAAGTTTGCAACAAAAGAAATTTGATCCCTCTCGGCTCATGTTAGATCCGTGCTTTAGATGGATCTATGCTGATTTAAAAAAAAATTGGATGACACCAACAATCTTCATATTATGGATTATGAATTCACGTGTGGGTTGGGTTCTTTTGAGTCGTCTTTAAAGAGGAAGAAGAGTTTCCTAAGCCCCAAAAAAAGAAGAAAAACAAGCAAACAAAATGCAAGATTGGAAATTGACTTGAATATCCCGGCAGATGAAAATGAACCATTTGAGTTTGAACAACTCAAAAAGCGAGGTCACCCTCGCTCCAACAATGAATGGTTTTATAGGTTTATTGTGCACAATTTTGTTTATAATTTTATTTTAATATTTATTCGTGTGTTACATGTATTTGATGTATCGTTGTTTTGTTGAGTATGTTCATGTATGTTTGATAGGTGGTGAGGATATGTTTGGTGATTTGTCTAATTTGTCGGAATTTCCATTTAAGGTGAGTAAATAACTCCATGAATTTACACTTAGTCTTTCAATACATTGATTATTTTGTAAGTTATGGAAGATAGCTTTCAAGTGGTTTTGCATACTTGCATATATTGGTGTCTAAACATAAATATGATATATAAATTAGAATAAAAACAATGGAAATGTAACAAATTTTGTAGAGGAAATGCAATGAAATTGTAACTAAACATGTAAAACACAATTTTACCAGTTTTTTTATAACCGCTCAATGTTAATAGTGATATATTATTGGAGAATAGTATATATTACAACATCAAAGATTATGTGTTTGTTATCTATGAGTTGTCGCATCAGTGGTCCAGTGTGTCAGACACAGTGAGCCAGTGAATATCATCAAGAACACGGGTCAATCTGAATCTGAGAATGAAGGGGGGTGTTCATGAATATTGTTGATAGAATAATCACTTCATCTTGCATCACCAGGATGAAGATACCCTCTTGTCTCCATAATTACATACGAGCATTCAAACTCTTGTTTTTTCTTTAGGGTATAGTTATTTTATATATCATGTTGGCAACCAGAACATTGGATAGTGAACTCTAAGACCTATCCAGTTATTCCCACGATGTCCCATGGCAATAATATACTGAGCAAACCTAGTTAAGTTTATCTTTAATTTTAAGTAGTTAAATGGATCTTTATTTCAGGATTGTTTTCCCGAGGCATCCCACCTTGCTTTACATCATTCATGTGCGGAAATTTCCAATATTTGAATATGGGTTGTGCAATATGAAATGGTCTCCTGCTTGTTCCTGGCGATATACTGTGATATCTGGCAAACTGGTGAACTCTTGTTGTTATTTTATCACATCTATATGTATGTGATATTCTCCTCTAACCCACATAAGGCTCTTGGAATTATGTATATAAATTTTAAGAGCTTCCACCCAACTGGCTTGATTTCTCAAATACAATACAAAGGCTCTCAATTGGACATCCTTTGTAACATGGTTGGGATTCCATCTTCTGTTAAGAGGTACCAAAAAATTATGTTGATACAGTTCACAGAGTAAGTCTTTTTTCTAGATTCGTGCAGGTCATATATGCCCCTATGAAACCATGTTTGTATTCAACCTATAAAGGCTTATTGTTGATGATCGCATTATTTTTAAACATCGACAATTTTTTTCTCAAGTACACATTGTAATTGGTTGAAGGAGCCATGCAACTAAGCACACAATCCATTACATGTCTGAGTTATTTCTTATCATTCTCTAACTTTCTCACCTTGCTTTCCATCTCATCCACTGTGTTTTTATGTTTTTGTAAAGCTTTGTTTTTATATTCTTCACATGTCTTACAAAGGTCATGAAATAAGTTTTCGTGCAAATGAAAAGGTATTAGTTTTCCCTTATATGAGAATTTACACATGACTGATTTATCCTTTAGCTCCTCATCCTATTTTTTCACAAAAATGTCTCTGGTCAGTTTGATCTGTGGTTCCTCATCCTCTATTAGTTTCATATCTAGTTGTTTTTCCTCTGTTTGTACAATCGTTTCTTTTGTTAGTTTTATTTGTGATTCATATTCATTTGTATGCACAACTGTGCTTTTGGTATGGTCCTCTGTTTGCACAACAATGTCACCAGTCTATTTTTGTCCAAGGGGTATATTTTGTTGGAACCTTGGAGAAGGTATATCTATGAAATCAATGGGTACGGACTCTGCAACTTGGCCCAAACAACCTAATCTATAAAAAGTTTATTTTTGTCTGAGCTCATCTGTTAGGGTTTTAACTTTGATATGTAGTTGTCTATTTTTCATCTGGAGAATTCTATTCTTCCTTAACAATGAAATATACAGAGGAAGATTTTTAGGGGTACTTACTGTTACAACATGCTTCTTTGTCAATTTTGGTGGTGCAATTGGTTGGTCCTCTTCATCATCCCCATACAATTCTGGTTGTGCAGTTAGTTGGTCCTCCTCATTTTCTCCATACAATTCTGGTGGTGCAGTTGGTTGGTCTTCCTCATCATCCCTATACAAAATTTGAATTGAGGCAAGGCCATATGTTTCGTACCAATCGACTACTCCTTGTATGTACTCATAGTCAGAATCAGGAGAGGGAACCTTAACAACTTGTTCTTTTTGTGTCAACAAGGTGGCCTAATCCTTGTTCCATGAATCTTTGTTACATGCATCCTTGCTCCATGACTCCTTCAATCAATACATCATGTGGATGCTCTTGCTATTGCTCTTGTTCTGTTGTTGTTTCTTCTAGGAGTTATTGTGTAACAACAGGGAGGGTTTTAGGAATTGGAGCAGGACGACCTCACTTTCTCCTGTTTTGCTTGGCTTTTGGCACTATTTTCGGGTGTTTCCTATATCCTCTCAATCTTTTGGTCACATTTTTACTCCCTAATATTTCTACTTCATCATCATCATCATCATCTTGTTTGTCTCCTTTCTGTGGGGATTTAGCAGCAGAAACCTTAGAAACCCTCATAGTTTGAACACTAGGTGGCTCAGTTTCCATATGGAAAGGTTCTGTGAGAATTTCTGCAGGTGGGAGGTCATGGAGCAGAGTTGCAATTGGGGGGTCATGGGGCAGAGTTTTAGCTGGGAGGTCATGGGGTAGAGTTGCAGTTGTCAGGGGATCCTCTGGCGGGGTGGAAACTTCAACATGCTATGGCCTTCTGACTAGTTCATCCCAAGTTTTCGCTTCCCTTTGCAGCGTAGCAACCACCAAAATTTTAATGAGGCAATAGTGGGACAGGATTTCGTGCGACCACTTTTATTTCTGCACACCTCGGGCCATTTGGTCTAGGGTTTTTGCAAGAAAGAAAGGCATGTTAACCAATCTGCCATGACGCAAGTGGTTTAACAAGTGGAGGTGCTCATAATAAATAACGACATACCTTCCTTCGCATGTGAAAAATCTCTAGACAAGAAATGCAACATCCTTCCAAGGTTCTGGTAATGACTTCCTGTAAAATCTTGTGCCTCTCTTCTGCAGTAGTTCACCTGCCTCAAGAAAGTGTCGCACAACATCAGGTTGGGGTTTTCAAGGCGCAAACCATTGTTCTCCTTGTTAGCGCTCAAATCTACCTTAGGCTGAAATAAGGTAAACTCAAGGCTACATCAAACCACGCTCAGCCTCGTAGCTAGCCCTACGAGGACAGGAGAGGGCTCTCTCCGGGTCTATCTCGGCAAAAATGTCCATTAGGGCCTGAGATGACCTAAATGAAACACTGATATTGATTTTAGGCTAGTAAATAGATAGGAAAGGGGTTTTTGATAAATGGATGAATTTTCTGGGCAGCGTGGGATCAAGAACAACATGAAACAGAGATTTAATCAAAGGCACAGGGTATTTCATAAGGCAAGATAGGAATGAAGTTTAACAATCAAATTTGGAATAATATGGGGTGAAAGACTGTTTTAAAAGCTGAAAAGGGCATTAATCAATGAGTCCTTTACAGACAGAAGAAAACATAGAACATCTGAACACCTCAAGGCAGAGCAATGACTGAATTCTACCTTTCTTACTGTAAAGTATTCAGTTGGAAACGATTATGAATGAGCTATGAAACATTACAAAAAACATATGAAACATAAGAAAAACATATGTTAAACTTCACACCACAAGAATCTTATAACTCAGAGATGTACCATTTAATTATTCCTCCGTCAAACTGTACAGTGAGAGCACTGGGTTTTTCCTCCCACAGCTTTCATAACTCTCCAACCATTACAAATGATTTTTCATACAATAAATAAGCCCAGGAGAAAACAGATCGATGAAAGTATGGAACTGTTTCAACTGAAATGATGAAAATAGTAAAAGAGCCACTCATCGGTTCTAAAGAACAGTGTTACATTTTTCATTTGAGACTTTCTGTGACCAATACAAAGGCGGAAGCTGTAGTGTGAACCTTCCAAATCATAACTGAAGACAAAGATAAGCAATCTGTCCCTATTTTTCTGCTAAGGTTGGTATTCTGCGTTTAATTTGGGTTTGACTGTCTATTCGCTTCCATTACCGTTATACCACCCAAAAATATGATATTTTGACTCCGATTGAATAGAGCTGCCATTTTCCCATTTTGAGCATTATTCAAAGTGTATTCTTCATACTACCAAATGAACGAGTATTTCTTCCAACTATAATATCTTCGAACCTGTTCAGTATGAACTTTGAATTGGAAAAAGGCAGAGCCCAACCAGTATGCATATTAAAGGAACTGAAATGTTGTTCATGCCCTGAGATGGCTGTAGATGTATCTATCATCGCATGTTCAGAAATTTGAAAAATGGGGGATATAATGATCCCAGTATTGATGAAACGTTTTAGTTGGATTGAAAGAACCTCGGGTGCACGATCAATGACAAGCTTTTTTTGAAAAAGAGCTGCCGTGTTTGCATTTCTCACATTTATACTTGGCATCACATTCTAAAGTTTCTGCTCTTGTGAAAGACTCTAATGCCTCTATTAGACAATTTGAATTCTCTATTTCCAAACTCAAATCAATCAGAGGCTCAAATGTGTCTGAGCAATGTGAGCAATTGACACATCTTATCTGACTTCTTAGACGGCCTCCAAATAAATTCTTGACAAAGCTCTCTTCTTCAAGAAGCAAGCATGATTGAGAAGCCTTAGGCGGTAGCAAGCTTTTATGCAAAGCTTCCAACAAGCAATGCATATATTCATGTGCATCCTCCTGCTGGTATTTCTGAAATGACGCCGAGGTTGATAAATTGCAAAGATTATCAACAAGTTCAGAAGGCTCAATGACTCCCCCAGAAGATGATAGCGCTATATTTACATGTCCTCGAAGAGCACAAAATGCACAAAATCCCTCATTTACACATGGAGTTGCATGAAGAGTATTCCTTAGGTAATTGACCAGGAGTGGGTTGTGAGTAAAACACTGCAAAACTGCATTTAAGAAGCAAGTGTTCCCCAAATTCCCGAGTCCTGCACCCTTTAAGACACAGAAAAAATCATCTGCGGTATCGAAGGAAGAATTGTGTAAACACTGTGTTGACCTGCTCAGAGATGATCCTTTTCTCTGTAGAGAAGGATGATAAATTCACATATGAAAAGTCAGACGGACAAAACCGGAATTCGTAGTCAAAGGTGCAGTGAAAGATGCTTTCCTTTTGCATGTCGAAGGAGGCTCGATTGATTTTTCATGTTGATAAGGTTTCCCTCATAGCAAGCCAATTTTGATGAATTCTGACACATTTTTCGAAGTCCTGCTCGCTGCAACGAACAATGAGACCATTTTACACAGGTCCCAAAACAAATGTTCGAGATTTGAAAACTGCAGACCTGAATTTTATTTCGTTAGACTCAGCAGAAGTGACAATGACAGGTTCAGCATAGACTGTTGCAATCCATTGTGAAACACCTGTTAAGGAAACTGGCAGCAAAGATATTTTTCTCCCTCAATACGTTCTTCTTTATCGATTCGAAGGTATCAAGCTCTTCTTTCCTTTGGAACATTTAACACCCATATATGAAACTGTGGCATACTCTGGCCAATATGAAACCCTTGAGCTCATCAATAGGGAAAAACCCTAGTACTTCATAAAACTAGTGACATGCCCATCTTTCAAATGATCTTTACCAGCCTTTGACAAATTTCATTTTCTTCAGTTATTATTGCTAGGTTTCTTGATTTCTCCATGGAACATATTTCATTTGGCACTGTGGAGATGTTTAATTTTTTGTTAGTGTGCTTTTGAATTGGTGTCTCAGGAACTTGTGTTGAAAATGGCATCAAGATTACCACTGTTAATCTCAATACCAAGATTCAAACAATATACCAATGCTCGATTTAACTTCTATCCTTATCCTCGGTTTGCATCACCATGATTTTGAACGCAAACTACAAATGATAATACCAAAACCTTGAATGCAAACAAAGCCCTGCAGAACCACTACGTTATTTCCTTTTGGTATTTCTCTACAAGCCAATCTATTTGATGTTGAACTCCTTCAAGCTGTTCCAACAGTCTTTCAAACTCTTTGTGCTCATCAAATGCCACCTTTTTGTTCTGGCTAAGTAGCCTCCTTCATTTTCATCTCCATCATGGCAGCAGACCTAGTTCTAGATTTACTTGACTGCTCAGCTTTCATCTTCACATCTTCAACACTATGATTTGTTTGCCTTTGTATTTAACAACATGTACCAATGCTCTCCTTGATGGTTCTCCCCCACTGCGCTGGGAAACTTCTTGTGATATTTTATGCCTGATTTCTCTATTTTCTTCCTTCGAAATCTGAAGTTTGTTTTCATAAATGATCCACTGTTGATCTGGAAATGACCTTACTCTGTTTTGTGCTTGTAGAAAAAATCCTCGGATAATATTGACATGACTTCACCCTTTCAAAATAAACATTAGAAACTAGAGTGTATTATGATAAAAACTAGAAAAATTGTGAACCCTCTTCTGACATGTTTCAGCTGATGGATAGGCACATGGAGGACATATTCGAGGGAAATGATGTGTGTAATTTGGAAACTTCCTGTGAAAATATATTTCTATGGTTTCTCTTAAACTAATTACATTCAAGCTTGAGAAATTTCTGGAATAAAAACATCTTTAAAACTTCCCTCTGACCTGCTGGCCTTAAACCATAGACCTAATGACCAGGTTTAACTCTTTGCTTATCATTGGACAAAAACCAGACTGTAAATGACGAGAAATGAATTTTAGTGAATTTGACTCTGACAGAGGATTGACAAGACTGAGTCTAACACTCCTGTCTTGGGTAACCCCGTCACTTCTGAATCGCTTCTTCTGTCGCATGCACCACTGTCCCTACTACCTTTGATCTACCCTCCCTGTATGCATGGAAAATTCTAGGGTTATTCCTTCGTCATACATCTGAAACCTGTGAATATACTCTATCTAGTCGACATGTTCAAAAATGGTTTAACACGTGGAAATTCGTCTAGAAATTCTTCAACATATTATTTGCGTACTCTTGGGCCTCCCATCTTTAGTCAATGTTTAGAGTGGCTATGGTTGTGCTTGTTCTTTGCAATAGTTTGAATGTGGGACAATGACGCAATGGAAGAGTTGGGGTAATGAGTCTAGTAATATCACGACCCGTCATCTATGGCGGCAACAATATGTAGTCAGGTGTTACTGCAACGATTTTCGCCCATTTGACACCAACAGTTTGTTGTTTTCATGGTCATGGTAGAATTCCGTTTCAGTTGTACAGAGTCGGGCATTGTCGCAAAGGTTGCCAACCATTTGGCACAGAGAGTTCATTGTTGTTGTGGTCAGGGCAGATTTTTGTTTTCATTGAATGCAATCAAAGATTCTCTTTGTACCCAGTCAATAGTTGCTGCAATGGTGGCCATTGGAATGGGAGGGTGAGTTTTCATGGGAGGGCCCTGATTTTCCATCATAATAATTTAAAGTTTTATTACGTGCAACTTTGTGGGCCCATGCGCCATTACACCGACTCCTTAAATTAGTTGCCTTAAAAGGTATTGGTTACACTTTATTAGTTATCCTTGAATGCATATTATAATTTTGCATGATTATCAAGTTAACTTCATTGATTTGCAGGTTGTTCATATTATTTTCACTATTTGTAGGCTTAGCTGTCGTTGCTTTCATGTATGTAAAAACGTACTTAAGTTCAAATCACTTGCCCTTCTGGCTGTAGATGTTGATAATAGAGAAATTCACAATAATTGAATTGTTTGTTTGGATATTTGTATAATTTTGTCCTTAAATGAGGTTGGATATATGGATTGCAAAAAAGCAAGATATCACAATTGAATTTTGCATTTAACCATGTATAAAGGGCAAATAATGATTGATCTATAAGCTATCTTGGTTGGCTTGTAACCAAGGGTATCTCACATAATTTGTCATTAAAGGGGCTTCTTTAAGAATTCGAGCTCATTAGACTTTTATTATAGACTTGTATAAATTTTGCATGTGCTGCTCATGGATAATGAATGAATGAATGTTCCTAGAAATTGGAATTATGAAAACGGATTGAAGGCATTCTAAGGTCTAGTTTTGTAACATCTTTTGGAGTCCTCTATTTGCTGATAAAAATATTTCTTTTGCTGTTCATTTTTTGGTTATGTTTAAAGTGATCTTAATTTATAAAATAACATTTGTAAAAGGAAATTATGATTCTCCCCCTACCCTTAATTTTCACCAACTCTTTACATTTGACAACATAATCATATAAGATGCAGTCAAAACATAGTGACCACATAAGTCGCTCAATATTTTTTTTTTTTTGCCAGACTACCCAATCCAGTTGGTAATAGTTTAACCAATAGAAAGTACAAAATAGTATTTAATCGTCACTTTAGACCTATTTATTGAATTTTGGAATGAATTATCTAATTCAATTTGGAAGCCTCTGGCCAGATTTATTCTCTACATTAAAGGTCCAATCTAGTTTGTAATAATTTTTAATCATGTTAAAGTCTGAATTAATTTGTTATGTATTAAAAGATATTAAATTGCATGTATACATCACTGTATATAAGTATATGATTTATTGATTTATGTTTCATTTCTATATGCATGGATGGAATGTATTATTTAACTCAAACATCTCATGATAAGTAAGTATGTTTTATATATAATAGAATTAGAACCACCATTTTTCCTAGAAATAATTAGAGTAAAAGTTAACAACAATAGAGCTAATGTTACAATTTATGCTCACAACTTATATATTTGTTTTTTAGTTTTTTTTGTTAGATAATGTAGTTATTAATCACATAGAATTATACTTTATTACCGAGCAAATCAAATAGACAAAATTGAACTGTAATGAAAATCACACAACTGAAATGTAATCAAAATTAGACCACTGAATTGTAATCACAATGTAATTCCATTAATAGTATGACCGAAAAATACATTTTTTACATACATGTTGTGTTGAGATATAAAAAAAGTACCAAAAAATAAAGTGAGCCCATCTATAAAAAAAAGCAGAGCTCATACAAACACATCAAAAATGATGGACATAATGTTGCTACAATCTATCATAAAAAATAAGAACACCAAAATATGACTTCCACCATAATAATCCCAATACCAATGACAAGAACATTCCATTCATTAACAGGCCACACATATCGATGTCTATCAATGATAATTGGTGGAACACATGCTGGCTCCTCCACATATCTAACAAATCCACGTCCATTGGATGTTGCTTCAATGAGTATGTCATTAGCAACCCTTTGGACATATGATCTGTAAATTATGTTAAAACTTTGAAACAGTGAAGCAATGTTTTTTGCTTGTTGGTAAAGGGGTTTCAAATTTTGTCTTCTAACTTGGTAAATTCCAATCATTTGATTTGTTATAAATTTAGAATTTGTGTAAGTGACAATGTCACTTGCACCATAATTCCTTGTTGTTATAAGCCCATCAACCAAGGCAAGATAATATGCTTCATTTTTGGTGCTTCTCCCAGGAATTTCTCTAGTATTTTGATAAACTTGGCTTAGTGCTTCATTATGAAGCAAAAACCTAGTCCATGTGTGGCTTGGGTTTGGATGACACCAAACTTGGATGATCAATGTCCATTTTTGAACCATCTACAAAAGAAGAAAATAATTAAATGAAAAAAACGATTTAATGAAATATTGTTAGATTGTTAAAACAAAGTTGCATCAACTCACTGTTGCAGTGGCGGTAACAATGAGTTGTCGTCACTGTAACAATGATTTGCCACCACTGTAACAGTGAGTTGTCGCTAATAGGATAACAGGACAAAAAAAAGTAAAACTAATATTTAGAAACAGACACATCCTATATATTTAGAACAATGAGTATATTTAGAAAGTATGAAAAAATAGAACAATGAGTTGACAAACTAATTGTGAGTTACTAGTAACAATGAGTAATAGAACATGAATTAATTAATGAATTTTAATGAACCACTAATAGGATAATATGATAATATGACAAACAAGTTAAACTAATATTTAGAAACATACACAGCTTATATATTTAGAACAATGACTATATTTAGAAATTATGAAAAAATTGAACAATGAGTTGACAAACTCACAGTGAGTTGCTAGTAACAGTGAGTAATAGAACATGAATTAATTAATGAATTTTAATGAATCTAATAGTTAAGAATATGTATTTCATTTTAAGAGGTCATAGGTTCAAATCTAAAATAAAGTAAAGTATATAAATTTCCATATATTTTAATAATCAAATTGAGTGAGTCCCTTATACATCAATTTGATACGTAGTTTAGCCATAACCTTAAAACTTATTATTGAAGATAATGAATATTTCTAGTTAGGATATGAAAGTTGGATTGATAAAGTCAATAAATTTATAACATTACTTTTTTCTTACATAAAGCTACAACTAGCTAATTTTGCACGCACATACTATTTTAAAACAAACCCTTGCTAGCCTATAACTAGCTAATTTTACATGCACATACTATTTGAAAACAAACTAGCGAATTTTGCATGCACATACCTTGTATTAAGATAAAAATAAAACTTTTGAGTTTTATTATAATATTATTTCCTAAAAAATTACAATTCAGTGAAATTATATATTGAAATAAAATGATCTCTATATATAAAAGTAATGAGACATGTTATTTGGATTTATTTGGAGTGGTTATGAGAAATAACTCAGATGTTTTCCAATGAATTTTAATTAGCTCGAGTAACATGATAAGCTTTGATGTAATAAGTTTAAGCCTTGTCATTGCAAATGAATAATTTTTCTAAAACTTAAATATAAAATATAAAAATATTTTCCCCAACAAAATTAAAAATACTCACACATAATATTGGATAAAATTCTAAATTTTAAATACATATCAAATGAGAACACACACACACACACACACACACACACATATATAGAAAATTCTACTAAATATAAAATATCTTTAGCATAAAAATTAAAAATACTCATACATAATATTGGAAAAAATTCTAAATTCTAAACACATATCAAATGAGAAAATACAGATGGAAAATTTCAAAGGTTTTTTACATCATAAACAAACAAGAATAAATGCCACAAATTTAAATATTGCATTTATCTTAAATTATAAAGAGATAAAAAGAAAAAAAATCTAATGAGAAAATTTAAAATATTTCATCCATCATACATGATGAACAGATAGAAAGGAGAAAGCTTCCCCTTTCTTAAGAAACTTTCACTCTCTCTTAGATAAACAAGGTTTTCCTACTACTTTAGAACGGTGACAAACAACTACCAATGACAAGTGACCAAACGATGACCAGTGACAAACAAGTTGCCATAATGGCGATTTAGCTAAGTGTCGTAGCGACAACTCGCTGGTCACTGTTGTAGGAACTTCTTGTCGCCGTTGCGGGAACTCCCTGGAGGAGAAAACACTTATCAAGGTAGAGGAAATGGTTATCAAGGCCATGGAGGATTTAATGGAATATCTAGGTGGGGTCACAGACTTGCTCAATGCCAATGGTGTTGAGAATTTGAAGGAATGGAGATTAATTCAAATTCTCTTCTTGATAATTACTTGAGTTACTTAAGTTTTCTCTTACTTAGCTTGTTTAGTATTTCATCAAGTCATTTACCAAAATACAAAAGACACAAGGTTAGGCTCTTCGAGCCAGGGCAAAACCTCTCCCTCTTGGAGAGGTAACCCCGTAAGGAATTCTTCTTATAGATCTTCAAATGACAAGTACCATGAAAAAGACTCAGAACCTTGAACCGTGAATGCCTCCAAGACCTTGTCACAACTTCTTTATCTACCTCCAATGCTTATCACACATTTCTGCACCAACTTGCAATGATCTGCACCAATATTAGAGAACTCGATTTCTTCTTCCCTGTTATTCTATAAGATATATTACTATCCTTTTGTATGCTGAAAATGAGAAGGTAAATCTCTGATTTAACTTCCTTCTATTCTCATATTTGACTGCACTTCAGTTGCATCACAAAACCAGAACTGTGATCACTTCTTCAGTTCATATTTAAACCAAACTCAGTCAATTTTGTGTACCTAAATCCGCACTTCATTTCTGCTGTTATTAACTTTTCAAAATCCGGATTGACTCCTTGCTGATCTGCACTTATTGTGATAGTCATGTTACCCAGGAAAGATCAGTATACATTACTTCTTAACCCACATATATATATCCAAGATTGTGATGCACTATCCGAAATCCAATGTTGTGATAACCGTGTATGAAACCATGTTCAATTCCTTTAGAAATCCGCAATTTTATCTTTGTAAAGACTTCAAAAAAATCCGCATTTTTTAGAGCAATCCGCACTGCACTCTTGCACTTATTCGCACTGCAGCTCTTGCACTTATCTGCATTGCAGCTCCTGAGATGTCCAAAAATCTGTGTTGAATGAACCACATCAAGGAGTATTTATAGTGGCACATGCTTGGTTATTAGGCCGATCATTCAGTTGACATATAGGCCAACTGCTCAACTGTTATATAGGCTGACTTTAATACAGTATGAAGACTATATTTTCTAGCGTTAAGGATGATAGTCATGAGGGATGTTATGAGCCATTCTTTCACAAGATCTTGGAGGTCATTCTTCAGACTAGGCATTTCATTTACATGACTCTTAGTTACATTTTTACTTTGAAGACAAAACCCTAGGTAGACATCAAGAAGAAATCTATTTAACCTATAATAAAATCTTGCTCATGAAACCCATGAAGCAAGTACAAAATGCATTTTATTGTCTTTGTCTTCTTCTTTACATAAAATACATAATTACATAGTTAATATGAAGACCGACCTAGTTACACTTTTCAACACTACCTCTTAACTAGGGAGGTATTCATACATGCACATGGTCACTTTCAAATTGAAGAATCTCATAAGAATAATTAGATTGGTAATCACATCTGTATAGCATCATATCAACCAGCATTGTCCTAGTGCAAGGCCTTGACCAATAACCCCCTCTCTCAATGAGGCAATGGGCTACAATGTTGGCGAGACACATGATTTATAGACACCAAATTCATTGTCTCTCCAAGGTACATACTCCACCCATGTGTTCCTAAAGTATGACCTTCTTGGACTGTTAGTGTGAATTCTAATCGCAAGCATACGAAAAATGCTCACTTTAGCTGTGCATAAAAAACAACCCTAACATCAAATATGGCTGTCAATTTCCTTAGATCTGCAGTTGATGATCAAAATAAATGCTACAGAAATCCAGATCTATGCAGTTAAAGACATTAAACAACAAATAATAAGCAAGAGTTTCTCCATGCATCCAATGAATAAGACAAGAATGTTTTTAAAGAATTTTTGTATTATGACACCTGGAAAGGGAACATAGAAATATGTTACCAGTCCCCCTCAATGGGATGGGTTCTTATTGTCCTCAGCGCTTGAGATCTAAGATCTCTCTCTCTTGATGGTGTAGAAAACCTAGACAAAAAATGGAACTGAAAGGGAGCTCACAAGCAAAAAAAGATAGAAAAATATAACAATGATGGAGGATCAAAGTTAGGCCAAAAGTATAGATCTAGAGTGATATTTAGGCAACAAAAGGTAGTGAATGAATGGAAAAACCCTTCTATTTATAACAAAATATTGAGTTATTCTAGATATTGGTGCATAATTAAAATATTATTAACCAAATCTAGATACAACTTTTATGGAATATTTTATTATTTTTGTTGGAGGGAAAAAAAATTGAATTTGGTCAAATCCCTTTATTTGCAAATAATAATTGATTTATTTATTATTTTAAGAATGTGGTTGAGTAATAATTAAATAAATAGTGATTTATTCAATTATTTATAAATGATTTAGTCAAATTTAACAAGGAATATTATTTAAATAATGTTTTAAATAATTATTCCTAGAAAATAATAAGATAAATAGTGATTTATCTAATTAATTTTCCTGTTTTGAGTTAAATATGACGAGGAATATTAATTAAACTGTTGTTTAATTAATTATCCCTTGAGGAAAAGCAAACAAATAAGGATTTATTCAGCTATTCCTCATGGGGTTTCCTATTTAGACCATAAACAACTTAATAAATTATGAATTACTAAGTTATTTGTCATAGTGAAAGCAATTTTACTAGGGTAAAATTGGTCTTACATGGTGTACTTTGGTCCATCTAATAGTAACAGGTTAGATGACCAAAAATTGGTGTAACAGATTGCCCAGCTAATCGTATGACCGAAGTATGTTGTAAGAACTCAATCATTAGACACTGAAGGGGGAGTCAGAGAGAGAAATATAAGGTATACTAAAGCGTTAGAGGACAGGACCCTGAGGAGGCGAGACTTACAGGTGAAACAAGTCTCTTTTATGAGTGAGTACGTATTCTACATGAGACGGGGGAGGCATACCTATGTCCGCCGAGATAACAAAGTACAAAGAATAATGCATCCAGTAAACAAGGAACTAAAATATATAGTACATGCTGACATAAACATGGGCCAGATAAAAACATGATAATGGATCCCACATACATACTGCGCCTGGGACAACAGCCAGGACTTATACAATAATATATGAGTACATGAGATATAAGTACAACCAAAGAGGCCCTGTAAAACAAGAAAGGGCTCTGAAAATATGAATGATACATGCAAACTAAAAGGCGCTGCAAGCAGCTGAGGCCGAAATCATCAAATCTATGGAGCTGCATCCAAAGCTGTAGTAGAGAGGCTATCCAAGTATGTACCGGAAGGACCACTCCCTCATGAGGTCTGAAACATCTCACACACACCTGGGAATCACCGGTACAATCTACTGCATCACTGAAATAAAGAGTCCCTTTGCCTGATCTTAGGCACCAAACAAGAGTGGAAACTGGAACCAAGGTACACCACCCTCTAGACCTGTCTTTTGGAATGAATAAGTTGATGTTGATAGAAGGAGGTCTGCCATAGGTAAGGCAATAAGGGGTCCTCAACTAAGGCACGAGAGAAAACAATAGAGCGACTGATAGACTAACACCAGGGATAATGGAGGAATGGGGGGTACTGAGTAGCGGGTTGACGACTTCCCTTGTTAGAGCATGAAGGGCATGGATGACCTGGAAGCTAATGGCTCGACACTGGAGGGGATAGGGAACAATATGACTAAAGGCCAAAATGTGCAGCACGAGAGAGAAACAAAGCAATGAAGGATGGAGGACTATAGCGGGATGCAAAGGAACTCGGGATAGACTCCATGGATGCGATGATGACTCAACTCAGATGCTCTAACAAGGGTGTCTCGATGATGTTGCCACATAGAATAGGCCTAGTGGGGGCCATAAAAAAATGAGTACAAGATGGTTACTCATGACGAAAATCGACACGAGCATGGACAAGTATGAAGGAAAAGTGGTGCCCCAAGTACAAGTGTTGCAAGTGAAGAAATTCGATTTTGAGGAGTGGTGAAGTGACCCTTCTTGGAAAAAATATGTCTGGGTGAAGTATCAAATCACAACAAACTAAAGGATACCCATTTGAGATATCGGTGAGATATTTCCAACGGTGCTGACGGTTTGGTTGCAGACGGAGAAATAAAAAATTGGGGTGTCTCTTTTAATAAGGCATTTTCTCTCTAATTTGATTCATTTGCAAGTGCAGCTGAGGTGAATGTAGAGAGGAGAAAAGACCCTAAATCTTGTGGTGATCATGGCGGACAAACTGACCGTTGGAATCGAGATCCTTCAGTTGCAGGTAAGAGGCCTAACCCTACTCTTTCATTTTAGTAGATTGAAAGTTTAGTTTAGGCACCTAGAGATTAGGAACAAACCCCTGCTCTTCTTCATTGTCGAGTCACACTTTTTGGGGCAATATCTGCGACCTAGGTAGCGGGTTTTGGGCAGAAAACTGCGACCTGCCCCAGGAATGGCCTGAAAAGTGCGACCTGTCAGAGAGAGGGATTTTGGTGCTATTTTTGGCTGAGAACTAGGTTTTTATGGTTGTAATGCAGTCTTTCATTTATGTACATTGAAAAATATGGTGGTTTTGTGCAGATATGGCAGAGTTGAGGATCAACTAGAGAGAGAGAGACCTGGACACATTACGATCAGGCATCCGAGAGGATCATGGTGTCTGCACTGCATTGGCCAGGTTTAGGGTCCTGAAGTTTTTGGAGAACCCTTTGATGAGAGTTAGAGAGCCCTTGTTGGCCTGGATTGTAAGCTATTGGGATCCAGATCATGAGATATTTATAATGTAGGGGCACCGGATCGAGTTGACTGTCCAGGATATATATTTTATGACTGGTCTCTTGCCACTTGGGATGGTGGGAAATACTCAACTAGTGTTACCATGAGGGCGAAACTTTATGGAGTTTGTAGAGTGCCATTGCCGACTAGGTTTCCATGTGAAGGGGACACAGATACCGATTGGTGATCTATAACAGCTAGAGACCCTTGTTGTGGCCGCATCGGTGCTGCGAATCCTGGGAAACCAGGTGCTCCACCACATCACTGGGGGTCAGATGATGCTTGTTGAGAGTGTGTTGAGTGGGACCTACTATGGGTGGGGCCAAATTATGTTGTCGTTATGCAAGCGGAAGGTGAACCATGACTGTGCATCTGGCACAATATTGTGCTCTCTCTTCTTTGAGAAGATCCCAACACTTCGGCCTCGCATACAGATTCAAGATGGGGGCCCGAGAGAGCCCAAGATGTGCCGCTGGGGGAGGCTACTGTGTAGAGATGGAGGTGGGGCATTCGGACGGGTGTTTTGACCCGAGGTTTTCACTCATTGGGATCATATGCCACTATATATAGATGACTATCCTTATAGTGGGATGAGTGATCATGGGGACCCAGACTTGCTGCTGCCACCAGGTCGAGCATGGGGGCTTGATGCTAAGTGAAAAGTTGCTAATATTTTATGTTAATTTTAAAGTTTCAGAATATTGTATATGGTATTGATTCATTCACTTTTGGTATGCAGATGCAGCACCGGTGAAACTAGCCAGGTATATGGGGCGCCCTGCAGTATCAGGAGCTGCAACACCTGGTGGGTGGAGGGGTCCACAAAATGAGGATGCGGTTGCCCTCATGGAGGACATCCGTTGTAGATGTGAGAGGATTCTGACCAGTGTTTCAGAGCGCGGATGGCAAGATCTTGATGACCAGTACATAGATCCATGTATTGGTCTGCCCTCGGAGTGGCGAGGGGTCATGTGACGCATGGCGATGGCCGGAGAGGGGATGCATGATATACGAGCTGTCGTTCCGAGCCATTGGCCTGTGATCCTTCAGATAGTGATTAGATGTAGGGGCATGTGGTGCCTCGAGTTTTTATTTTTGTAACATGCTATGGGCATGTCGTATGTATCAGAGTTTATGGACTTTAAAACATTTTGAACGACACACATAATGGATATGCATCATTTTATAGTTTATTGTTATTGTCTTGTGTGAAATGCGTGTGATAAATGCCAATCTAGAATATTATTTGCAATGCTATCTACATAGTGATTTTATGCTCTAGGTACATGAATGAATGTAATGATTTCAAATTCATGTATCAAAAGCTTCACTCGTAAATATCTTCTAAAAAGGACAGGATTATGTTCATGATAGACACCATTCAATTACATGACAAAAAGCAGGGAATCTAAATGAACATGAAGGTGAAGGATGCGATGGGAAAGGGAATCAGCTAATAAAACTCGCACTACATCATATTCAGCTTGGTTATTGGTGGTAGTACCAATGCATACGCCATTAGAGTGAAGAAGCGAATACAAGGGGGTAAAAATGGCCCAGGTTGCCAAGGCTAGATTCCAGGAGTAGTGACTTGCACCATCGGCATAACCGAGATATGGTGTGGACGGGGGGTCCATCTGAAAGGTGCCATAAGACAAAAAATGATAGGGTGATGAACAATGATGGCAACCCGAATGCAAGGTAGAGATTGAACAAACAATGCTGGAGGGAGTGCTCTGGGTAGGATTTCTACCACTCGCACAATGAAAGGTAGTTGCTGTGTGGGAGCTGTATTAGGGGCATCTTGTGCTCAGGTTGAAAAAGTCACCATAGAAATGGATGGTGCCATTCCTCTTATGGGCGATAAAGATGAAGTCAGGGGTGGAAAAGGCTTCCATGATGTCATCATCACAGTAGAAGATGGGGTGACCGGTGGAAGGGTAACCACATGACGCGGAAAAGCTACCTAACTCATCATCATGAGAAAAAAGGTTCACATGCCCATCGTCACACGGGGTGACAGAAGAACAAGCAGATAAGGGATCCACTGATGTTGAGCCCAGGGTGATCACTGAAGGGAGGTCAAGCAAAACAGAAGGGGAAGTCCCAGAGGGATCTTCCACTGGGGATCTCATAGAAGATGACGGGTAGACAATAGTGGTCGAAGACTCCGCCATCTTGACATCGAGAGGGGGAATGTCAATGGGAGTAGAGGTATCCTCAAGTTGGCCTGAAGCATATTGTGCGAGTACGGGAGAGGCATACTGGTTTTGTTCAGTATTGTACTCCCGAACTTCTTCCAAAGAGGCACAGTAATGCTTGAGGCAGGGAAAAAGATGGGTATAGTGGCCATGGAGATCACACAAAGCATAGGGGTGGTTGGTGTGAATAGTATTGGGGTTCTTGGCTACATTCGAGGAAGAAAAAGAGGCTTCAGGGACCTTAGACTCCGGAAACGCAACATTAACCATGGGCTTGATACGAGGCAATTTAGGACAATGATGGGTGGCATGACCGAAAACATCACACAAAGCACACTAGGGGGGGGGGGGGTACGCTTTAGAGGCTGAGGAGGGGCAGGGGTTGTCTGGGCATCCTTGTCTTTAGGTGCCTTCTTGCGGGCTTTTCCCCCCCTCACTCGAAGCTTTCGTAACAAGAGTAGGGTCATGTTGAGGTGGCTGAGGCACAGAAGCAAAGGGAGGGGTCATGGCGACCGGTTGGACCGAGGTTAAAGGAGTATAATGTTTGGGCTGACCAAGCGGGATAGAGGCTGGGGGATCAATGTACCAGACTAGGATCCCTAGGGTCATGTTAGGAAGAGACAAGGTAGCCATAACAGGTACCGAATATACTCTAGGAGGGGGAGTTATAAACGGTATCTGACCGGAGGGGTAATGGGCAGGCGGGACAACTCCAAGATGGTTAAGGCCAGGAGGAACCATTCCAGTAGGGTATATGAGCTCATGGATACCAGCTGTAGATGAGGGGCCTTGAGGAGGGGGTCCTGAAGGCTGATTTGAGGTGCTAGGAGTAGGTTGAGGAGGGCGGGGTTGCTGACTAGTCGAACCAATCCGTTTGAGGTTGGACTGAGACGATTGCATCATGCAAACATTTGACGAGATGGGATCAGAGATAAGAGGAGGGAGACCAGGGAAATAACCAAGAAAAGAGGAGTTTTTGTAGACCTCGTGTGAGACACTGGTCGGAGGTTCGACTATTTGTTTATTGCCCACTGGAGAGATGACGGGCTTAGGGGAGGTCTGAGACTTCGGTTCGCAATATGTCAACTGGTCGATGATGACAATATTTCCATTGTGTGGAAAGAACATCTTACGGTGAACTGCAGATGGGATAGCAGACATCGCATAAGTGTAGCTACGACCCAATAGAATGTTGTAGTCTAAGGGGGCATTATTGACTTCTACGTCAACACAAACAGCCTTTCCCGCAAGAGTAATAAGACAATTGCGGAACATGCCAAGGGGCTGGGAAGAGTGGCCATCCCATGCTCGGAGGGTGATAGTTGAAGGGGCTAACTCAGGAGATCCGAGTTTCTTCCAAACCGAAGAGGACATCACAAAGGTGGATGCCCCCTCATCAATGATACAACGGGAGGCGTTGGCATTCCGGATCTTGACAGGGATTTGGAAGGCGACGGAGGCAGGAAGGGGGGATGTTATGATCGGTCAACATCGAAGATAATCAAATGATCATATGAAGGATCCATAACACCCATGGCAGTTAGTAAATATTTTCATTGTGAAGGGAATGACTAGAGGAATTCCAGCGTTGACATGGCAGCAGGGGATTGCACCAAGTCATCTACTATACTATACGAATGGGAAGCTTTACCAGAAGTAGCGTTTTGACATAATGGTCCCTCAGGGATCTTGGTATGAACCTCTACCTTAGGTTGAGGGATCAGTAAAGGACCATTGGGTGTCAAAAGAGGCTCTGTGGGACCTAAAGAAGGGGGCTCGGGGGAAAACGTAGTGGGGGGCTTGTTGTACTGACGAGACCGAGTCTGAAGGTTGAGGTCAAATGTAATGGGTTGGTCAGAGTTCATCATGAGAATTTGGTAATAAGAGTACCAGATGGAGGAGGTTGAGTGGCCACCTAACTTTTAGGGGGGTGGGTAGCCACGAATCCTTGCTGGGGGAAAGGATTGGTAAACACAACTGGTTGGATAGGGGCGGCCTTGGGAGGACCCGAAGGGGAGGCTTGCTGCCCTCGGGATGTTGCTTGAGCTTCCCACATCTGATGCATCTAAGGTAAAATAGGACAATCGTGGGCGTAGTGACCATAAACACCGCAACAAGAACAAGGTTTGTTCATGCGAACTGGCTTGTCCTGCTTAGGCTGAGTGCCCTGTTTCTGGGTTACTGTGTTAGGTGCATTCCCTTGGGGATTTTTTCCTGGATTACCTGGGAAGATTGATTTTGGTTTCCTTTCCTCTTCTTTTTAGAAGTAGGAGGATTAGTCGAACCCTGCTGTGCATACACCTGATCCTAGGGGGGTGGTGGCTACTATTGCGGGGTTGAGAAGGCAAGGGAGGTTGAGGTCCTAATGCTGGAGGAGATGGAGAACCAGGCTACGGATATAGATAAAAAGGAGGTTCGGTAACATTGTGGTAAGCAGGCTGGGCAAAAGGAGGAGGCATGCCGTATCTTGGATACATGCTACCAGCAGGGGGAAAAGTGCAGGAGGAGCTGGCCCCTCCTTGAGGGAAACCATAACCCATGGGAGGATGAGTGTACAGATGAGAAAGGTCTCCAACGATACCATTGGTGGCATGGGATGCCCCTGGTATGTTGAAACCATCGAGTCTAGGGAGATCAGGTAAGATGGTATAAACATAACCAGACTATGTGTAGATCAAGTCATATTTCAATGCAATCTGGAGGGAAGATTCCTCGATGTGAGGGAAGTGAGAGGCGACATAATTGCCAATGGCAGACAAAAGGGATCTGAGAAACCAGTCCATGTAGACACGGTTTTCGAAGGTAGGGGCTCGACATACGCTCTTTCTTCTCTGCCATTGTTGGATATGATCAAATAGGCGAGTCACAGACGATTGACGAAAATAGGTCAAGAGTTGGGTACCAGTGTCATAGCAAAGGGGAAGCTGGAAGTAAGACAGAAAAGCCCTGTCAAGTGTTTCAAAAGTAGTATGAGAGGAGGAGGCCTGGTCAACATAACACTTGGAAGCTTCTCCAGTAAGCGTACGCTGGAACAACCGAAGACGAACAGAGTCATTGGTGATGGTGTTAGACGAACACCACATGTGGAAAGAACGAACATGGTTGGTGGGATCCCCTCCGGCAAGACCTTCAAACTTGGGGATGTCTGAAGGGAGCTTGGTTGGCATAGCAGGCAAACTAGGATCATGGTGTATGGGGTCATTAAATAACTAGTTAAAATCGGGAAGACTGAGGCTTGCCATATAAGGGAGAAAGGGAGCAACTAGAATAGTTCTTGTTGGGGCCCCACTAGTGGTATTCCTAGCATTAGGGTTAGGGCTACCACCAACGTTAGGTCCTGAACCAGACATGGTGAAGGAGACAGGAGGAGAGCCGGGGATTGAACTAGAAGGGGAGCCCGATGAACCAGAAGCAGAGTCAGAATGGGGACTTGGTGGAGGAAGAACTTGAACCCTACGCAAAGGAGTAAGTCTTCCTACCAAAAACTGAGGATGAAGGCCTAGGAGTCTTCAGGATAAACTCCTTGGGGGCGAAATGATGGAAAATTCATACGGATCACAAAAGGAAGAGAGACCAACAAGGGAAAGGAGGTGCATGATCAAATGATTACAATGTCGAAACAAGGGTAGGGAGGTGCATGATCAATTGATTACAATGTTATAGTCTTGGCCTGGTGGTGTAAACCAGGCTCTTATTGGCTCGAGGGGTCCTGACCCAGGTTCAGAGGTTAAGGTTTGCCAACAAACCCCTATACTACTGGCCCTTTCGATAGTGACCTGCTTGCGCATGCCAAAGTATCACCCGAAGTAGTATGGGTGGGTGTTGGAACCAGGTTTCTACACCCTGGGAGAGGGAAGGTAAGTAAGGCAGATCTGCGTTCGACTTCACAAATATCAGATTGCATATTACATAACCCAGATCTATCAGTCCCTTTGCATCCACGTGTTCAATACCATGCAACGAATAACAGATATAGGGTAACAAAGAAACTATCGCAGCTATTCTTACATAAAGTCCAATAAACAGATTCAAATCAATTGTCGACGTAGCATAATTACTTAGCAAAATTACTTGCGAAGCTCAATATAGAATCATGCATACCATAATAGATCTAGATCATATTATAAACTAGTAACACAAGTACTTTTGCAGCTTAAATCAATGAAACAGAGCATACATAATCAAATAGATTCAGAGAATTCAACAGCCTTTCGAAATCATTTATCCTCCAGATCCTTTTACAATACCCAAAACCCACCTGCGCACATAGCCAGCAGGGTCCGCACACAGCAGGACTGAGGAGCTTCGTGCACACAGCCAACAGGAGTCCTTTCCCCCAAAAACCCAAATAGATCTACTAATTTGCAATTCGCACATATCTTAGTCTCCGTCTGTCTTACAACTCAAAAAGGTGCAACTACATATAATATTTTAGCCTACGCATCCAATGGTCTGCAAACCGTGGTTTGCGGACTCTTGGTTTACCCTTGACCCACTTATAATGCATGCGGGGCTTTGACCCACCCCAAAACCCCCGCGTTAGACTAAATATAATCAATGATATACAAAAATGGATCATTTTCACAGCTTGTGTAGGAGATCCTGTTCCAACAGTCCCCCAACACAATCTTGTGACTCAACCCGAGTCACTTGTGGCAGTGGGGTATCCACCTGTGCCTGTATGGCTACTATGGCCATAGAGTCATTTGATTCGATACGGTTTGAGCCGGCTACCATTGATGTAGCCGGGGAGCATATCTCCGTGCAGGTTAGCAAGCCTAACCGCTCCGCCATCTGTGATATCCTTAATTGTGTAGGGACCACTCCGCCATTTGTGATCTCCTTAACTGTGTGGGGACCAAGCCAATGTTGCCGGAACTTCCTAGGACGCTTTGCAAACTGGATATCGTACAAGAGGACCAATTGGCCTTCCGCAAAAGTATTTTGGCGAATGTTTCGGTCATGCCAGGCTTTATCGCAAGCCTTCTGGATGTGTTGATGAAAATTTACAATAAACCGATCTTCCTCCAAAGCCATAAGTTGCGCTAATCGCTCTTCCATGACATATGGTTCTACCATGTTTGTAAATGCTGTGATACGCAGACTAGGAACAATATACTCCATGGGCATAATGGCTTCCTTACCATAAACCATCCTGAATGGGGCCTTTCTGGTTAAGTTCTTGCAGGTTGTTCGATAGACCCAAAGGATCGACGGGATGCGCACATCCCAATCGCTGTGATCAGCATTGCATACCTTCTTCAATGCATGCTCCAAGTTTTTATTGAAAGCTTCAACCATGCCGTTGGCTTGGGGGTGATATGGGGTGATCTTTGCATGATGGATCCAGAATTCCTTAGTCAAATCTCAGATTGTTTCATTAACAAAGTGCGTACCTCTGTCAATCATGAGAATCTTCGGACATCTAAACCTGGTCAGGATTTGTTCAAAGATGAAATGCGCAGTGGTATCCGCAGTACAATCCTTTACTGCTTGCGCTTCCGCCCACCTGGTTACATAGTCGGTGGCCGTAATAATGTAGCGCACACCCATCTTCTTTCCTGGGGGGTTGATAGGCCCGATGAAGTCGATAGCCCACTTATCAAATGCTTGCAGGGCCATTTGTGGTTGAAGGGGAATTTCATCTCTACGGGATGGCCTCCCTGTTTGTTGGCACATATTTCATGCTTTACAATACTCGTGGGCGTCAGTATGCAGGGTTGGCCACCATAAACTAGCCCTCAAGATCTTCTGCGTCGTTGCTTTCCCTGCGTAGTGACCTCTTGCTACTCCGTCATAAGCATCGGTCAAGATAGCATGCCTTTTGTGCTCCAAAACATATCACCGCAATACTTCATCTGCCCCCATCTTATATAAGTGTCCTGTGATGATGGTAAAGTCTGCTGCCCGGGTGACTAACTCTTTTTTCTACTATACAGAGTACTCTGGAGGTGCGGTCCTGGTAGTAAATAACTGAATGATATCAACGAAGTGTGCATCTACTACCTTGATAGAAAATAGCTGCGAATCAGGCAATCCGTCTTCCAGGTCGGTTGGCTCCTCACCACTCTCTATTCGGGACAAGTAGTCCGGCCCAACATTCAACCTGCCCGACTTGACTATGATTTCAAAGTCATATTCCTGAAATAGCAGTAGCCACCGACATATTCGCCCCCCCCCCCCCAACATAGGCTTATTGACCAGGTATTTTAAAGTTGAATGGTCTGTGAACATTTTGAAGTGACCTCCTAGAAAGCAGTGCCGATATTTTTGCAACGCGTAAACCATGGCCAATCCCTCGCGCTCGGTGGTGGAGTAGTTTCTTTCTGCTCCAGAGAGCTTCCTACTTTCAAAGGCAACTAGATGGTCAATATCGCCTTCCCCTGGCTGCGTAAGGACAACCCTGAGAGCAATGCCTGATGCATCGACATGAACATGAAGTACTTTCTCCCAATCCAGAAAGATGAGAATAGGTGCCGAGACCATCTTTTCCTTTAGTAGCTCGAAGCTCTTTTGGCATTCATCATTCCAAAAGAATGAAACATCCTTCTTAAGCAATTTTTCCATAGGGGCAGTAATCAGCGCATAGCCTTGAATGAATTTCCTGTAGTAGCCTGTGTGTCCAAGGATGGAGCGCAGTTGTTTCTCCGTGGTTGGTACTGGTAAATTTATGATAACTGCAATTTTGGCAGGATCGACCATTAGTCCTTGCCGACACTATGTGGCCGAGCAAGATTCCGAAGGGTACGTGGAAGATACACTTCTTGATATTCAGGGAAATCTGGTGTTTTCGGCAGGCATCCAGCATCATTTGCAGGTTTGAGACGTGTGCCTTGACCAGGCTGAAGATAGTCTAATCATCAAAATACACTTCGAGGAACTTGTGAATGAATTCTTTGAACACTGCGACAACGACCCGGGAGAAGATTGCAGGGGTGTTTTTGAGTCCAAAACACATGACAATATACTTAAAAGATCCCCACTCAGTGGCGAACATGGTTTTGTTGCGGTCCTTAGGTGCGATTCTTATCTGATGGTATCCTAAGAACCCGTCCGTGAAAGAGTATGCTTCCTATCCTCCCACGCTGTCTAAGATTTTGTCCGAGAATGGCGTTGGGAATGGATCATGAACGTAGGCATCGTTTAACTTGCGCAGGTCCACACAAATCTGAATCTCTGCCTTAGTTTTTTTTCTCCTGAACCACCATTGGACTGACCCAGTCTGATTATTCAACAGGTTCGATGATTCCTGCAGCAAGCATTTTATCGAGCTCCTCCTTGATCTTCTGCTTATATTTGGGGTTCAACCTATAATGTCGCTGCTTTATGGGCCGTGCATCGGGTTTGAGAGCGATATGCATGATCCCTAAGTCCCCCGTGATCCCCTTTAGCTCGGAAAAGTTTGTGGGGAACAAGTCCTGATATTCTGTAATTAATTCATGTAGGTTTTAACCCTGAACATAAATTATCCACACACGAATCTTATAACAAAAAATAAACAATAGCGAGAGCATAAAAGATAAAATAGATAAACACAGAGATTTTCCCCTGGATCCCAAATCGAGACGACCAGCTTGATTTTTCATTATATTCATTTTAGTGTTACAACACATATATATACATGCCGAAGCATACATAAACACTAATCCATTAACCCTGGATTAGAACATAACCGTAGTTCCCTTGACTGGATCTACAAAATACCAGGGGTCGAAAACCATCGTACCCCAAAACCATGTGCAAACTCATGCACAAAACATGGGTTGGTCCGCCTATGAGTGGGTCCGCACACCAAAATAATTTTCGCCGGGGCGCTGCCCCGGACCCCAACAGTGGGGGCTGCCTCCCCCCTTGTGACCCCCTTGCTGCGCCCGGCGCAACGTACATGTAGCGTCTAACCTGTACGTTAGATGCCTGGGCAGCTAATTAATCAGTTAATTTCTGTAGTTCTTGAAGATTTCTCAAGATTTAAAAGATATATATATATATATATATATATATATATGATGATGAATGATGATTACAAGGCTGAGGCGGTGCTCCTTTAAATAGGAGTTGACTGGCCACGCCCAATTAGAGAGACGTGCCCCTTTGGGACTGATGTCTCTTCATTTAATTTAATCAATTACTTAACTAACTAATTACATTCATAATTAAATTAATAAAACAGGAACTTATTCTAAATAGTTATGAACTTAGATTCATAACATTGCCTTCCCCTTAAGATGCTTTGTCCTCAAAGCATAGGTAGACTTGGGTATTGGCGAATGAAACGTTCCGACTCCCACGATGAATCTTCCTCGGGTAGCCTTTTCCATTTAATGAGGTATTATTTTATTGTCTTTGACCGTAAAACCTTTTCTCGTGTAGCAAGTATGCCCTCTGGTTCTAGGATGATTCTTCCTTCTTCATCAGTCTCTGGTATTTCTGTTTGTGCTATTTGGTTCTGCCCTAGTACTTTTTTGAGATTTGATACATGAAAAGTACTATGGATTCGACTCTTATCTGGTAACTTTAATCCATAAGCTACAGGACTGATCTTCTTGACTACTTGATACGGCCCATAATATTTTGGTGATAGTTTATTTTTGCCTTGTTGCTTTAACGACAACTGCTTGTAAGGTTGAAGCCTAACAAAAACCCAATCACCTACTTCAAATTCCCTTTCAGTGCGATGTTGATCGGCTTGTTGTTTCATTCTATTACGTGCCAGGGTTAGATTTTCTTTTAATAAATTGATGATTCTTTGGTTTTCTTCATAGTGATTTTTTACGGCTGGAACTTTAGAATTAAGAAGTGCAAAATCCTTCCATTTCGGTGGTTCATAACCATAAAGAGCTTGGAAAGGCGTCATTTTTGCCGACATATGGTAGGTGGTATTATACCACCACTCTGCCAGATGTAGCCATTGGGTCCACCTACTTTGTTTGTTAGTGACAAAACATCAGAGATAAATTTCTAAACATTTATTTACCACTTCAGTCTGCCCATCTGTCTGGGGGTGATAGGCTGTACTCATGTTGAGGGATATTCCTACCTGGTGGCAGAATTCCTTCCAAAAATTTCCTTTGAGCCTAGCATCACGATCACTGACTATGATCTTGGGAAACCCATGTAATTTGTATATGTTTTTACAAAATGTCTCTGCAATTTGCTTAGTTGTGTCAGTTTTCTTAATAGCCATAAAATGGGCATACTTTGTGAGCCTATCTACTACGAAAAATATCTTATCCTTGCCATCTGATACAGGTAATCCTTCTATAAAATCCATCGAGATCTCTTCCCATTTATGATTTGGTATATGTAAGGGGTGTAACAGACCTGGTGTTGGAATGTTCTCACTTTTATTTCTTTGGCAAACATCACATTCAGCAACATATTTCTGGATCTCCTTACTCATGCCCTTCCAATAGAATGACTGTCGAATGTTATAGTAAGTTTTATAGAATCCAACATGTCCAGCAGCTGGTGAACTGTGTGATTCCCTTAAGATTTTTGACTTAAATTTGGATGCTGGTGTTAGATAAATTCTATTCTTATACCATAAGATGTCATTCTTCCATTCGAAATTGACATATTGACTGATATTCTTAATCATAGTGTCACATTCTTCATCCTTGGCATATTCAGCTCTTATTTCATCCAACCAATCTGGAACAACAACCATGGCGGCACAAGTGGTGTGGTCGTCATCTTTACGCGAAAGAGCATCTGCAACGACGTTTTCCTTCCCTTTTTTGTGTAATATCTCCAAATCGAATGCTGACAGCTTCTCCATCCATTTCTGTTGCTCTGTTGACAAAGTCTTTTGCTGAAGTAAGAATTGCAGACTATTGTGGTCAGTTCGAATTGAAAATTTACTTCCAAGCAAGTATTGGCGCCACTTAGTTAATGCATGTATGATGGCGAGCATTTCTTTTTGGTATGTTGATTTTAGCCCTTCACGTTTATTAAGTTTGCGACTTTCGAATGCTATAGGGTGGTTATCCTGCATTAATACAGCTCCAATTCCGAATCCCGAAGCATCACATTCAACTACAAATGATTTGGAGAAGTCGGGTGTTGCAAGTACCGGTGTGGTTGACATCACTTCTTTTAATTTCTCAAAACACTTATCTGCTTGATTATCCCATTGAAACACATTCTTTTTTAGTAAATTAGTCAGGGGTGTTGTCAATTGTGCGTAATTTTTTATAAACCTTCTATAATAACCGGTGAGACCTAGAAATCCTCTTAGCTTCGATATGTTCTTGGGTCTAGGCCATTCTCTGATTGCCTTAATTTTGTTGGGGTCTACTTTGACTCCCTCCCTAGATATAACATGTCCAAGGTATTCAACTTCCTTCTGCCCGAAGGTGCACTTTGACAATTTAGCATAAAATTGATTCTTTTCTAAAACAGATAGTACTGTCTCCAAATGTTTGAGATGTTCCTTCCATGTCTTTCTATACACGAGGATGTCGTAAAAAAAAACTAATACAAACTTCCGCAAATATGGGTGGAAGAGATCATTCATGGTAGCTTGGAAAGTCGCTGGTGCATTTGTTAGTCCAAACGGCATGACTTTGAACTCATAATGTCCTTCATGGGTTCGGAAGGCTGTTTTCTCGACATCTTCTAGTCTTACCCGTATTTGGTAATATCCTGATCTTAAATCTAATTTTGAAAAATATTCTGCACCATGTAACTCATCCAACATCTCATCAATGAATGGAATTGGAAACTTATGTTTAATCGTGATTTTATTCAATCCTCTATAATCTATACATAGTCGGAAAGATCCATCTTTCTTCCTAACTAACACCATTGGAGCAGCATACGGGCTTCTACTCTTTGTTATGATCCCATGCTCCAACAAGTCTTGTATTAATCGTTCTATCTCTGTTTTTTGATGATGTGGGTAACGATATGGTTTGACATTTACTGGTGTAGAGTCTGGTTTAATCTCGATAATGTGTTCGATCTTCCTTTTAGGGGGTAACTCCATTGGTAAGTCTCGGAAAACCGTTTTGTATTTTTGGATTAAAGATGAAATTTCCATGGGCTGTGAGTCCCCTTCCATCGATAGTAACTCCAATTGTTGACATTGTGCCAAAAATGCTGGAGCTCCCTTGCAAATGAGTTTTTTCATTTGTTGAGCAGAGACAACTTGAGTGGGTGGGGCATGGAACCCCATTAACTTGTATCTTCTTCCATCCATTTTAAACTTAATAAATTGCTTTATGTGATTTGCTGAGTATGTACCTAATGTCCGCAACCATTCTATCCCTAAAACGACATCTACTCCCCCTAGGGGAACCGTATAAAAACTAGTTTTTGTCTCATATTCACTCAATTGTAACTTGACCTTATGGCACTTGCCTATTCCATCTATTCGTTTACCATCTGCTACCATTGCTTTTAAGTTTGCTACAGGGTAAGCAAAAATGTTTAGTCTTTTTGCAACATTAAAATCCACAAAGTTGTGTGTACTCCCAGAATCTATTAGGACTATAACATTCTGCTTCTTAATGTGACCTTTAAGTTTTAATGTTTGTGGTTGAGCTATCCCTGTGATGGCTGCGAGCGAAATTCGTGGAATATCTTCATCTTGTTCTGGATTTGAGTTTTCACTTTATTCATTGCTCTCCTTGTCAGTGCTATCTTCTTGTGAATCCCCATCTTGTTCTGCTTCACAGTTATAAAGTTTTTGGTTTGCACATTTGTGTCCTGCGAAAAATTTATCTCCACACTTCCAACATTTCCCTTCTTTTTTTCTTTCAACATTAGTTGGTTGTTTTCCTTCATTGCGCATTGGTGGGGGAATGTATTTGGTTGACTTCTCCATGGGTTTTTTACCTGATTTCCCCTTAGCATAACTAACTGCCCTCTCATTATTAGCATATGGGTTTCTATGAACTTTATATTTTCGTTCAATAATTATGGCGGCATGTCTGGCTTCATCAACAGTATTGGGTTTATACAATTTTAACTCTTCCCGAATGTAGTCTTTGAAGCCACAACGATACATTTTTAATAGTTCTTCGTCTGAAAATCCTCTTTGCCTTACTGCTAATACTTCCCATTCGTGAGTGTATTCACTCACCGATCCCCTCTGCTTGAGGTGAACAAATCTCTCATATACATCATCCTCTTCCTCATCATGAAATCTTTTCAACAGAGAGTTCTTTAAATTTTCCCAAGTGAATGTAAGACCACTACACTTAGGGGACCACCACATATACCAGTCATATGCTTCTCCTTCCAGGGAGTTGGATGCTGTTATGACTTTTTCTTGCGAACCTAATGGCGGATTTGCTGCAAAAATGGCCTCCATTTTGTTTACCCAAACGATGGCACCCCGATGGTCTTTACCATCATATGTAGGTAATTTACTTTTAATTCTAAGGAAATTCCCTTCTGGTGATTTAGTGTAGTATTGACTTCCTTCAAACTGTATTTGCGGTATTCGTCCCTGAAAATTCCTTTGGAAGTCGTGATCTGGAGAAATCCCCTCTGGGGTTTTTAAGTTATGTGTTAACATATCTTTTATATCTGAGATATCCTTGGCCATTTCATCCTGCTTCTTTGTTAATTTTTCAATATTTCTTTCGCAGTCATTTATCCTTTTTGTATCGTCATTGTCCTTCGCCATTTTATTTTTTTTCTTCTTAGGAGCGATTTTTTTTTTTTTTTTAATAATAATTTTAATAATTTAATTAATTAAATTAAATTATTATTATTATTATTATTTTAAATAAAATTGTTATATAAATTATAATATATAATTATAATTTTTATATTTTAGAATTATGATTGTAATAAAAAAAAATCGTGTTATCCACCGTCCCTCTATAATTACAACCCTTCCAAATCGTCTTACCCTTCCAAATCGTTTTAATCTGCAGATCACGTTATTGTAATTTAAAAATCGTAGCGGCAGTCACCCGAACAGTCACCCGTAAAAATCGTAACGGCAGTCACTCGTCACCACGACAGTCAGACATCGTTTACCCAGGGCCGCGGAGCAGAGTAATTTGCAGAGTCGGCACGGAATTGATCAGTGAATTTTAGTGGACTGCGCAAGTAATCTGCGATGTATTTAGATGGCCGCGAGGAAAGTCGAGGGCCGTTGAAAAGGGTTCTGCAGATGAGTACAAAAAGTTGTTTTACGCTTCCCCTGTATTCTGCAATGTCTTTCTCGCTACTCAGCTTGCAAAACGCCTTCAACTCTCACAAGCATCCCTACAAAATATCCGTACTGTAGACTTGTTTCACAATTTTTTTTTTTTTTTAATAGATTTCTATTTCAATAGATTTCAACAGAAGCTGAACAAGACAGTATGGACGTAGGTAATTCTGGACCTCAATCGAAGGCTTTGATACCACTGTAGCGTCTAACCTGTACGTTATATGCCTGGGCAGCTAATTAATCAGTTAATTTATGTAGTTCTTGAAGATTTCTCAAGATTTAAAAGAGATAAATATATATATAGATATGAAGAATGATGATTACAAGGCTGAGGCGGTGCTCCTTTAAATAGGAGTTGACTGGCCACGCCCAATTAGAGAGACGTGCCCCTTTGGGACTGATGTCTCTTCATTTAATTTAATCAATTATTTAACTAACTAATTACATTCATAATTAAATTAATAAAACAAGAACTTATTCTAAATAGTTATGAACTTAGATTCATAACAGTACAGCGCGTGGGGCTAGTCATGGAAAGAATATAACACATACCCAACATTCTCCCACTTGTTGTTTTCTTTCCACAGGGGGCCACAGGAGCGCTTAGTCATTGGTCCAATTCTTCAACACCCATTGTTTCTCTACACCAAGAGAACTTCTGAGTGCTCACAGACTTCGTCAATGCATCTGCAAAATTCTTCAAAGTGTCCACCTTTACCAGCAACACCCTTTTAGCCTCAACCATATCTCTAACAAAGTGATATTGAACATCAATGTGCTTTGTCTTTGAATGGTAAGTAGGGTTCTTAGCCAAGAAAATTGCACTTTGGCTATCACAGTATATCCTTATAGCTTGCTGTACCAACCCCATACTTGAACACAATCTCTGCAACCAAACCGCTTCCTTGCTTGCATGAGTGGCTGCTATGTATTCTGCCTCTGTAGTTGAAAGAGCCACTACAAACTGTCTTTTACTCATCCAACTGACTGCGCCTCCAAATAGGCTAAACACATACCCACTTGTAGATCTTCTTTGGTCCAGATCTCCAGCCCAGTTTGCATCAACAAAACCATGAATTTCCAACATTCTTTCCAATCCTGGTCTTCCCTGGTAGCACAAGCCATAATCACTAGTGCCACGTAAATATCTGAAAACCCGCTTCACTGCTGTCCAATGCTCCTTCCCTGGGTTTGACATAAACTTTCTCAAAACTCCCACTGCATGTGCAATGTCTGGTCTAGTACAGACCATTGCATACATCAGGCTACCCACTGCACTTGCATATGGAACACGGGACATATCCTCCTCTTCTTCTTGTGTCTTGGGACACTGTTCAGCAGATAGCTTTACACCTACAAGAATAGGAACATTCACCGGTTTACTATCCTGCATATTGAACCTCTGTAACATATTCTCGACATACTTCCTCTGGTTTAACCAAAGCTTTCTCTTTGCCCGATCTCTCTTAATTTCCATGCCCAAAATATAGTTTGCAGCACCAAGATCCTTCATGTCGAATTTGGAGAATTAGATGGGTCTTCAAATCTTGGATAATTTCTTTGTCATTTCCAATCAACAACATATCATCCACATACAAGACCAAATAAATAACACGGTCACCAATTAATTTAAAATAAACACAGTGATCCTCCTTGCTTCCGGTGAAGCCAAGTCCCCGTATATAGGTATCAAATTTCTGATACCACATCCTTGGTGACTGTTTTAACCCATACAGAGACTTCTTCAACCTGCATACCAGTTCTTTCTTACCCTTCACCATAAAGCCTTCAGGTTGCTTCATGTAGATCTCCTCTTCTAGATCCCCATGAAGAAACGTTGTCTTCACATCCATCTGTTCTATCTCAAAATCAAATGCAGCAGCAACAGATAAAAGTAATCTAATAGAAGTAACCTTGGCAACAGGAGAAAAAATATCACCACAATCAATTCCCGGCACCTGGGAATAACCTTTCGCTACCAACCGAGCTTTGTATTTCTCCACCTTGCCTTCTACATTCATCTTCTTCTTAAACACCCATTTGCTCCCAATGGGCTTCCTTCCGGCCGGCAACTCCACCAAATCCCATGCATCGTTTTTGTGCAAGGATGCCATTTCATCAACCATGGCCTCCTTCCAGAGTTTTCCATCCTCTGAATCTACTGCCTCCCTGACAGTTCTGGGTTCATCATCAGTTATAGTTAAGGCAAAACCTGAACAGAAAGCAGATGGACTATACCTTTCCGGTTGCCTTCTTTCCCGAACTGATCTTCTCAAAGCTGGAGTTTGTGGCTCTTCATCTTCTGAGTCTTCTTCTGTTGTAGAGTCTGATTCATCCTCCTTTAGCTCAAACTCTATCTTCTCAGGTTCCTTTGGTATGACTTCATGTGTAACAACATCTTTTACCTCTCTAAACACCACATCACGGCTGTACACAACCTTCCTTGTTTTTGGGTTCCACAACTTGTAACCCTTTAAACCATCCTTATACCCAATAAAGATGCACCTTTCAGATTTATTATCCAACTTGGTCCTTTTCTCCTTTGGAACATGTACATATGCATCACATCCAAATACCCTTAGATGTGAAAGAGAAGGTTTCTTACCAGTCCATACCTCATGTGGAGTCTTATCCTCTAACACTGATGAAGGTGATTTGTTAACTAAGTAACATGCAGTCTCCACTGCCTCTGCCCAAAATTCTTGTCCTAACCCGGTACCACTGAGCATACTTCTTGCCTTTTCCATCAGCGTTCTGTTCATTCTTTCTGCAACTCCATTTTGCTGAGGTGTGTATGGAGTAGTCTTCTGCTATGCTATACCACACTTCTTACAGAACTCTTCAAATTCCTTCTTGCAGAACTCCCCACCATTATCTATCCTCAATGTCTTTATCTTCTTCTCTGTTTGGTTTTCCACCAGAGCCTTAAATTCTTTAAATCTGTCAAAGACTTCAGATTTCTTCCTCAAGAAATATATCCATGTATTCCTTGAGAAATCATCTATGAATGAAACATAGTACACAGACTTTCCCAGTGATGGAACTGACACAGGTCCAAACACATCACTATGCACAAGTTCTAATATCTTGTTCGCCCTCTTAGCACCAGAAGGAAAACTCACCCGATTCTGCTTCTCATATACACAATGTTCACAGAAATCGAAATCCAGAGAGCAATTAGACATACCTTCTACCATACCATTTCTATGTAGTATCCGAAGGCCCTTCTCTCCAATATGTCCAAGCCTTTGATGCCATAGCATGGTCTTTTCTCCAGAGACAACTAGGCTTTCCGCTCCACTTTCAGGAACCACAGAACTGTTACACCCATCAATAACAGTGCTACCTTGTAGCTTGTATAGAGTTCCAGTCCGAACTCCCCGCATTAATACCAGTGCTCCCCGAACCATCTTGCGGGCATCTTTCTCGAACACTGTTTTTACACCTGCATCATCCATCTTGCTTACAGAAATCAGATTTCTGGCCAATGCAGGAATATGCAGAACACCAGGAAGTGTTCTAATCCTTCCACCTTGCAGCTTCAACTTGACCTTTCCACGTCCGATGATTCTGGCCTTCCTATCATCCCCTAGGAAGACATCACCATCATATTTCTCATACTCGTAGAACCACTCCCTATGGGGAGTGAAGTGAAAGGATGCACCTGAGTCAATCAACCATGAATCATGATCTACATGTGTATTTGAAGAAGAAGCTAAATACCATCCCCACCTTCATCTGAGGTGGTTTTTGCCTCTGCAGAGGGAGCATCATTAGATCCCTTTCCTTTCTCAGGAGCTTTAGTTATGCACTCCTTTTTGTAGTGCCCTTCCTTTCCACATTTCCAACATACCTTTACAAACTTTCCAGGAGATTTAGATCTCCCACTCGAAACCTTATTCTTGTTTATGTTTTGGGACCTTCCTTGTACATATAAGGCATCTCCATTCTGGCCCTCCATATTTCTCCATCTCATTTCCTCCGAAAGCAAGGCTGAGACAATGTCATCAAACTTTAAGGTAGTTGTATTGCTACCTATTGCAATAACCAGACTGTCCCACGAATCTGGTAGAGAACACAACAAACTGATGCACTTATCTTCATCTGATATTTTAATATCAACAGATGACAAACGACTTACCATATTGTATTGAAGGCGTTCGGATGCTCACATCTGAGTCTCCATCCTTCATCCTCAAGTTATACAGCTTTTTCCACAGGAACAACTTATTCACCAGAGACTTAGATTGGTACAAAGTCCCAAGTTTTCCCACAAATTCTTCGTCGTAGCTTCCCCAGATACATTCAACAATACTGAATCTGAGACACACAACCGTATTGTGCTCTTAGCCTTCCGATCCAGTTTCTTCTAGTCTTCATCTGACATTGCCGTTGGTTTAGTACCTGGATCTACCATGATCTAAGTCCCCTTGAAGCCGAAACAGCTCCGATACCAAGTGTAGGTTTTAACCCTGAACAGAAATTATCTACACACGAATCTTATAACAGAAAATAAACAACAGCGAGAGCATAAAACATAAAACAGATAAACACAGAGATTTTCCCCTGGATCCCAAATCGGGACGACCAGCTTGATTTTTCATTATATTCCTTTTAGTGTTACAACACATATATATACATGCCGAAGCATACATAAACCCTGGATTAGAACATAACCGTAGTTCCCTTGATCGGATTTACAAAATACCAGGGGTCAAAAACCATCGTACCCCAAAACCATGTGCAAACTCATGCACAAAACATGGGTGGGTCCGCCTACGAGTGGGTCCGCACACCAAAATAATTTTCGACGGGGCGCTGCCCTAGAACCCAACAGTGGGGGCTGCCTCCCCCCTTGTGACCCCCCTGCTGCGCCCGGCGCAACGTACAGCACGTGGGGCTAGTCGTGGAAAGAATATAACACATATCCAACAATTCAACCACTTTACCTACTTGTTGTAGCCACTACAACACCCTCCAAAAATTTCACCTCCTAAAATTTTTTGAGCCACCGAGCATCAAGAAGCGAAGTCAAAACTTGAAGCTCAAATCTTTTCAAAAGCCTTAAGTCGCTAAGTCGCATAATAGTTCATTTTCTCCAATCAGAAACCTAACGACCTTGTGGCCTATTAGGTCACCAAGTCGCTGAGTCGTATATTGCATTCAATTTTAAAAAATTGTGACTTAGCGACTTAGCGACCCCCAGGTCGCAAGGTCACAGGGTCGCGAGGTCGCACATCTCATCAACGCAGTTTTTTCGTAACCCAACGACCTCATTTATTGCCCACACGCATAACCCATTTATAAATAGAAGGGTCGCATAGGTCGCATTTCACCCATGTGGCGGAGAGCAAAAACGCTTCTGACAGGCCAAATGGAGTGCGATTTTTCCGGGTAAGTTGCCTAATCCTCCCGCTGTTTCCATTTTTTCTATCTGTTGCCCCCATCCCCCTTATCCTAGCCCTTTTAAGCCACCAACTATCCTCCATTCATAACCTCTTTGAACCTGCATTCTTCTCTGAGCCTCCAAACCTTGTAATTCTTATGCAAACTCGTAGATGAAGCCAACCAGCCTCTCTTGTGTCAGTATCTTCCTCTAATGACCATTTCTTCTTCAATTTATGGCTTTTCCTCCCTGTTTCCCTTTATTGATTTAAGTTAAAATTGAGTAAAAGATCGCGTCGTCGTTCAAAATCGTCTGCCCAGCCCTAGTGCGACCTCCGGCCCTGCGACCTTGAGACCCCCGCGACCCAGCGACCTCGGCCCCTGTTCTCTAAGTTGCCAAGTCGCATATCGCTCAAAAACTGAAATTTTGCGACCTTTGTTACTCAGCGACCCGGCGACCCGGTTGCAAGTCGCTAATTCGTAAGGTCGCATCTTCATGAATTTTTAGGCCAGTGCGACTCAGCGACCTCGCGACCTAGTTGCAGGGTCGCTCTCCTCTAAAGTTTTAAACCATTGCGACTCAGCGACCCAAGGAATGGGTCGCTAAGTCGCAGATTCACCGCTTCCTTGACCTTAGTTGGGCAGAGTTAAAAGAAGTATTAAGCATTGATTAATATGGCATTTGTCTTATCCTGGGACCGTTTTATGAACATGCCAGGGAACCTCGAAGCAGAGCTAGAGTGCGTCTCCGTCTCTTTAGCCTCAAGTGACATGGGGCCTCCGAAATTTCGCAGGAAAAACAAGAGCCCAGAGATAGAGATCACAGAAAGTGAAATACCTATGTCTCCTCCCTCTATCTATGGGGACACCGCATGTATATTTAGCAAAGGATAAAGCATGAGTTGGTATCAAGTATACCAAGAGTTCGAACAACCTGAGTTCCCAGAGGACCTCCCAGACTGGTAGGTATATGTGCAAGTTAAGAGGTCGAAGCTTCACTACGCAGGGGCCCACCCATCTATATTCCCATGCTCTGAAATTATTGAATGGATCATATAAAATATCAACCCCAGGATGTGGGTGATTCAGGATCACGAGGGGAAATATTTTGCAAATTTAAAAGGCCAGGATGCAAAGTACTATTATGTACTTCCAACACGGGAGAAAACGTTCACAGAAAAATGGGCCACTACCCATGCAGTTCCCATAGCAGACACCTTGAGAGGATGGTGGGAAGAACCAGAGAAGTTAAAAGTGAAGAAGGACCAAGTGTATCAATTAGTAGGCCTCAAGAAGGCCTATAAGCTCGTAGCAGATATGCTTTGTAGAATGTATGGTCGTCTCGATGCCACCACTTTCAGTGGTTCTTGGGTATCCCTTATGCACTTTGTTACCATACATGGCACCTGTTTCAATTGGGCGAGCTTACTGATAGTGTTAGCATCACGTAATTTGGAAGATTGGTAAACCAAATGACAGGGTAAAATCAGACCAATCTTTGGAGTCCTAGGACCTAGCCTTCCCGGATTCAGAGAGGGCTCTCTCTATGATGCGAAGGATGTGAACTTTTTCACTTTGTATGTTTGACTTTAGGCTAGCTGTTAAGTATATTTTGGTTTGTTTTGGTTTTGAGGTAAAACTGATCAAGTAGGACAAATAGAAAGAGAGCTCATGAAATCAACAGGGCTATGGGGTCAGATAAAGTCAAGGATATCTAAATGATGGACAAGGTGTATTGCAGGGCCGATTTAGCAAGGTCAATGGATCCTTTGGGTGAGGTGTGAGGTGAAATGAACATTAATTTTGTGAAAAACAAAGAAGTCTTAAACATATATATAGTTTGAAAGAAAATAATCATGAGGTAGGGCAAACTATTAATCTCTATGAACAATACTCAAACTGATAAACATGAAAGATAAACATTCAGGTGAGACATAGAAGCATAAGAACTCCTAACTTTAGAAATTCACCTTTAGCTGCTGGGAAAACATATAATCTAAACAAATAACATAATATATGAAGAGGGAACTCCTAAAAAACATATATCAAATTATCGGGAACTCTCAAACAAGTTTTTAAGCATGGACAAAGGGCAAGATCGAACGAGACCTCTTTGACTTAACCTATTCAATCAGTATTTCATAGACAGATTTCAGAAATAGAGTTTTGAGAACTTAAAATAAGCAGGGAATACCTTGAATCAGATTTGATAGCTAACATACTAACCATTAATGAAACAAATGAAATTTTCTTGGTGGACCTAAGGAGCAGTTAAGAATTCCTTAAAATGACCAAGAAGAAGAAAACATCAAAGCTGTAATAAAGAGGAGGTTTGAGGTGCTTCCATGAGCATATCTCAACCTATAATTTTATGATCTACAACAAATAAGAAGCATGAAACATTAATGAAAACAAGAAGACATAAAAAAATCAGGGAAACATCACCATTCACCAAGCTATGGAAACCTGCACACAATGCTCCTCCACCATCAAGCCAAGCAAGACATTCATCCACTTCATAAGACCAATATTTTCTCCAAGCTCATAAAACTATGTATTTCTCTTAACATGTAAAGTTCTCCTAGTTTATTACAATGAATCCTAATGGTTTATATAATCAAAGAGGAGAAAATCACAATAGAGCATCTAGAAGGCCATTGGCCAAAGCAAAATATCCTAATTTGTCCTTGAGGGCTTACAAGGTCCAAGGCACAAAATATCCTTTTTTTTTTTTTTCTTTTTTCGGCACCAAAATAGCAAAAATATTGAATTTTAGGCTCTGAAATACGTGAGAGAACTTGCCTAATGCACATTTTATTTGTCTTCACACAGGAATGCAGAATTTTTTCTCTGTTTTTGCAAAATTTCCAGGTGCGCAACACCAAAAAAGGCCTTTTTGCAGCAAGGTTTTGGAAGCATTCCCAATGTCGAAAAAGGCCCCGTGATGGCCCGTTGGAAAGCTATGGATGTATAATTTCCAAATATACTTGAGTTATTTCAATATGATTTTTCGAAGCTGCTCAAAAATTGGAAATGGTGCAGAAACCCGGGGGGAAGCACCTGCTCAGAAACAGTGGCAGAAAGGTGAGAAAATGGCTGGTTTTGGACCTTTTGAGGGACCAAAACAAATCCAAATGAGCTGAAATTTTATGAGGATACTCCCATAGTTCCAAGGAATCCAAAAATGTAAACTTTTCCTGCTGAATATGCTCTAAGAAAAAGTGCACTGTCCAGGGTGCTGCGCTCCTAGGCTTAAAAATTCACAAAATACCAAAAAGTGTCAAATTTTGCTCAAACTTGGTGAGTGAATCCCTCAAGAGTCCATAGAGACCTGTAATGAAGCTTGAGCAAGGATTCCAAGCCTAGATTGGTATTTTCCATATTTTCACGCTGGGCGCCTCCTTTGGGCAGCTTTGATATTTTTTCTAGCAAACCGATTTAGCTTTTTGTAATGCTGAGTCATCTTTCTTTGTAAGCCTAAACCCTTGTTTGCTTTCTCCAATTTGGCCTATAAATGCAGGTTTGCCATTTCTAGCCATGATTCTTTGTCATTTTCAATTTCCAAGGCGAGGAGCTTAGTGAGAGGGAATTGCTGCACTCGGGCTGATTCTTCTTCTTTCTGTTTTTCTAATGCTCTCCTAAGACCCATAGTCTTAGGCCTCTTCCTAGTTGGCTCTTCTTCTTCATCATATTTTTCTTAGTCGCCCATGTACTCTTCTAGCTTCACTTGTGATTTCTGAGCCTCTCTTTTGTACTTGAGTTCTCGGGCTTCAAAAATGGCTAGTTGGCCACTCATTTGCGCGTTTTGTGTTTGTAGGAAATGAATGATATGTTTTGATATTTCCAAATCATTCACCAAATCTCTAACTTCTGCATCCCAGTCTTGTAAGAGGGAATTAAGAATCCTTGTTTCATTGTCTTCATCACTGTCAATGTGGATGAGTTCAAATTCCCTCTCTTTTTCATGGCCGCTTTCTTGTTCTTCCATTGCCTTCTTGCCTTTGTCCTTCATGGGCTTCTTACCCTTGTCTTTCTTTGGAAATTTACCTCTGCTCCTTAATGCCGTGGTGACATTGCTTTTTACTGCTCAAGTGACTTTGCTTTTCATTGTTGTGGTGATTTTTTTCCTTCATTGGTCTTGAGGAGGAACGCATGGCCCCTTGCCTTTTGGATGCAGCAAAGACATGCCTCCTACCTTTCTGATAAGGGATGATGGGAGGTGTTAAAGACTAGGCTTGTTCAATCTAGTCACTTACAGCACCAGGACTGTCCTTTTCTTCAAGAATGTTTTCTATGGGTGTCCCTTTGTCACCTTGCTGTTGGCAGTCCCTTTGATTATCAATTTCAACATTTGTAATGATATTATCACCAGGAGGATCTTTAAAAAGGTCATGCTCTATTTCTATGTGGTGGGAGGTGCCCAAGTCTGATACTTTTTCATCTTCAAGACTGTCCTTGTCTTTACCCTTTTCTCTGTTGTCTTGACTGTTCTCATCATTAGGATTTTTGCCATCATTTCCTTGTGTATTTAAGACCACTCTGAAAACTGTCTCTGGACTACCTTCATCAATTTCCTCTTTGTTGAGACTGTCTTCCTCTTGCTTCTTGTCTTTATCTGTGCTGCTGTTTCTGCTGTTTTTCCCTTGGTTGTCAGTGTATTTTTCCTTACTAGCAGTCTTAGCACCTTGTCCTCCTTCCTCACCATGAGTATCACTGCTTGAAACTCTGTTCTCTCCCTGATTTGTATTTTTAGAGCTGCTGCTGTTTTGATTGTCTTCTTTTTGGCTATCTATATTTTTGCTGCTGTCTTTACTGCTCTCCCCTTTGCTGTCTTCATTTTCTCTGCTGTTTTTTCCATCTTCCCCTTGGCTATCTTCATCTTCTTTGCTGTTTTTTCCATTATCAACACTCTTTTCCTCAAGGTCTTCATCATCTTTCCCCTCATTGTTTGTATCATTTCCCTTATCTTCATTATTGTGGTCATCACTCCTTGACTCATTTTGATCATTACGGTTTTCTTCAGGGCCTCCTCTGCTTTCTTCAAGGCCATTTCCTCCTTCTTTATTTTCATTATCTTCTTCCTCACTTTCATCACTCTGATCATTTCTTCTTTCTTCAATCTCATCTTCCTCACACTTTTCCTCACTTTGATCATTTCTGCTTTCTTCCTGATCATAAATGCTTCCTTCAGGGCCACTACTGCTTTCTTTAGGGCCAACATTGCTTTCTTCATCATCACTTATGTTTGGAGAAGGTGTTTGAAGAATGTTTTCTTGGAAGAGTGATTCATGGGAGGAAAGTGAAACATAGTCAGTGGAAGCCGATGAAGGAGTATGAGGAATATTTTGAGAAGAGGATGGCACATTTTGCAATGGGATGGAGGATGAAGAGGTAAAGTCATCATGGGTGATAAAATCTTCCCAAGGAAATCCTTTTTTCTCTAGTTGGTGAGTTATAATGATTTTGACAAGAGAGTGATGAAATAGGCTTGCCATTTGCTGAGCTGGAGGCTTCTTTTTCATGATGGTGGACATTTTTTCAATGCTTTTGCATAGGAAATAAGGCAAGTTCAGCAGCTTGGTCATGGTGAAGTGCATGAGGAGTCTAATATGATAGGAGTAGATTCGGGAGAAACGACCCTCACAAGTAAATTATTTCATGACAATCTTCATAAGGAGGGCATACCTGTCCAGTAGATGAGAAAAAGGAAAAATGGCTTTACATGCAGCTTGACAACTAGGCTTTAGAAAAGGATGATAATGGATCAAGTCAAGATGTGTCTGCTTAAACCATATCTCTCCTATGTAAGGGATCCTAGTGGCTTTAGAGACAGCTTTAGGGGTCAACTCAAAATTTAACCCTATCAGATGAACCTGATGCTTGTGAAGCCTTAAGGAAAATAACTCAGTCAATTTAGGATGGATTTTGATTTTTTGTACCTTGTTGCAGAACTCAAAACATCCTAATTCTTGGAAATAAGACAAAATAGAAGGCGAGGCAATCAGTTCTTTGGTGTCTGTAGGCTCAAACCTATTGGGTTTGCCTCCTTTCTTGGCCTGTCTTCTTGGTCTTTGAGGCTCATCATTTTCTTCTTGATACATAATGACTAGGTTATCTTTCTTTCAATTTTTAAACAAAAAACCTCTTTGTAGATGAAGTGCAGAGGAGAGAAGCTTTCAAGAGTCTTAGGACCTCTAAACAAGGCTGTATGCTCAAAAAATAATAGGTTACACTTCTATTCAATTTTTTCCCTCAAATTGTCTTAGACACAATCTTAGCCTTAATTGGCACTTTTATAGCTCAAAAACCTGATGAGGAGATGTAAAACAATGGAAAATACCTCTTGAAACACCTTTTCATGGTAAGAAGCAGCTTCTGGGCGAAAAAGGAACAATTCTGGCCATTTCTGTGAATTCCTGGGCGGTGCTGCGTTTTTCTTCCAGGCGCGTAGTGCTATGGACCGGGCACTGCTTGCATGCGGAGTATGCGAAAGGAGCAGTGCTGGGCACACTGCGCCGTTGGCTTGGGCACCTCTGCACGTGGATTATGCGAAAGGAGCAGTGCTGGGCGCGCCACCCTTGGCCCGGGCGGGCTTGCACCCAAAGTATGCGAAAGGAGTAGTGCTGGGCACGTAGCATCGTCGGCCCTGGCAGCAGATATAACGGTAGGCACGGACATTTTTGGACGCTGTAGGGCGGTAACAAGAACCCGTAGTTCCTTTTTTCAGGTGCACAACGTCCAATGATAAACTGCACTGGGCGTTCCTACAGGCGCGCAACATCTCCAGCTTTCTGCCCGAGGATGCTCTCCGTGGCTTTCGAAGTGCTTTCTTTTTTGCCAAAGGTGGAAAGTGAAGGAAAGAGGCTGTTGGGGCTTATTTATATCTCCTTTTTAAATGATTTTAAGGATGAAAACCCCCGTCTCTTATAGTCTAAATTTCACCTTTCCATATTTTTTCTTTTGACTGTCTTTTCAGTGCAAAAAGTATTTTTGGAGCCAGCCTTCTTTTTTGTTTCTAAATCACTGATTTATGATCTGATTAATTAATTGATTCGTGATGGCATTTGTTTGTCTTTTCAAGGTGAGTTTAGAAGCTGTTGTGCCTCCATACTCCTTAAAACAAAGTTGTGACTGTCTTTTGTGTGACTTTTTAACTAACAACCCTTGACTGTTACTCTTTTAGTTCAAATGGCACCTAGATCCTTTAAAATCAGTCTTTCTCACCTTTTGGATTTCAAAATCACATATTTGATTTTAGTGGAGTTTTGTACTCTTTCACTTCTGTTTAGGAGATAACTCAAAAAACTTTTACACCCTCTGCTGTTTATGAAGGAGGTGTGGTATTTTACCTTATCATGCCTATTTGCAATTTATCCACATTTTTGAAACTGTCTTCAAAAAACCTCTCCACTGTGGGTCAATAATTAGGTATTTGTATTTTCAAACAAATCATACCATGCTGTTTTTCTTCTTCAGTGTGACTGTACTCTTCATAGTGGTCTTAGTCTGTCTTTCATCTGATGGTGCATCTAACAACCTTTGTCTTGTTTGCAGGGGCACGGGAAAAGGCAGCTGTCCCTTTCCCTAGTCATGCTTTGAAGACCAAAAACTGTCTTAAAGATATCTTTGCCAAAATGCGCCATGATTTTCATATACCATTGAATTTTCTGAGATTTTGCACAAGGGCTTGAATGAGCAGTAATTTACCTCTTATAATGACATCAAGACTTTTGTAGTAGCCTTCATTTTGATGTGCCTTTTAACCAAAGTAGATGATCTTCTGAGATCTTTTTAGGTATCCCTGATTTGTAAAGAAAATATTGATTTTCCCGTGCTGTTCAGCTCACTGTACCTTTATCCAAACTACCAACTGATTTGACTGAAACTTCTCTTTGGTGCCTCTCTTTGGCTCTGTTCTTCTTTAGACCAAATATCAAGACATCCCTGCTGAGATGTATTTGATAGGGTGACTTATTCTTGGCAGATTTTACTGTTGGACCAGGAGTGTCACCTTGGAGATTGTTTGAGCACCTTCTTTAGAAATATGACAACCTCAGCTCCGCTTTTCTTGATTTTACCTTTGTTTTTCTGTGAAACAAAAATGCATGAAAAATGATGGTGCATGACTTAAGGAAGACTAATAGATTTGTTAGAAAGGTTTTTAGGAAAGGGCTCTTGACTGATGGTTAAAAACAGAGTTTTTAAACCAGATACAGGGCTTTTTTTAGATATTTTACCTAAGCACCATCACCTATAAACCTAGAAACTTTGTAATTACTGTGAAGGGTTTTCTAGACACACTTTTGTCATCAATAGTGACTTGGGCAGTAGGAAAATATAAGGAAAGGCTTGGCTTATCTTGGCCAGACAATTTTGTGAAATAGGAAGATTTCAGGCATCAGAAGTAAAATTTTTACAGACATAAGTGATAATCATGGAAAAAGTAAGGCCTACCAGTCTAGGATGGAGTTTTGCGAGGATGACCATTTTAATCACAACAGACAAGAAAGGGGAAAAGTGAAAAAATTTCTGTGAGGGGATTTTTAGAGGACAAAATGATTGTTTGAATTTGGTTTCTAGAAAACCTGGATAAAGCATATAGTCATCAAAGTAGTTGAAAAATACTTATGACTAACAATGGCTCCATTTGGGGAGGGCAGCTCCTTTTCGGGAGGTGTCCAAAATTGCAGATCTTTGGCCACTGAAGACCAGTGCCTCATCCATTGGGGCAATTTTCTCTTTCATTACTTCTTTCCTGAGATGGTGCTTTGAAAAACTGAAGGCATGATTAGCTCAATTTCATTTTTACCCACCCACCTACTTTTCCTAACATTTTCTTCTTCTTTGGGTGCACTTGAACTAGCAAACCCTTGACATCGTATTTTTTGAAAAAGATAACAAACTATATACTTCTACACTTATATCCTCCAGGAGATCAGATTAAGCTAATGAACTCCTTTTGATTCTCTACCTATACTAGATCAACTTTCAAGATTAAGCTGTTTGACAGGATTTCATTCACTAGACTAAAAACATGAAATTTAAAACATGATTAAATCAGGGTTAGATGGTCTGACTTGTCATGTGTTTGTAGCATAACAACAAGCTGCACACAAATGTTATTTTTGTACAAAATGAGATTCATAAAAATTAGGGCTAGGATACATAGTTTTCTTTTCATCCCTATTTTCCTCTTTGGTTCTGTTTTGAGCGTGTGGAACCAATATCTTTCTTTTCTAATCTACTTTCTTTGACAAGTCAAGCTTTCATAATTTGACCATCATTATTTTCACTAACTTATCAGCAATCATTTTAAAACATGCTCAATTATGATTAGGCTAGATAACTGAACAAGACATCCTTTTGGCACTAGTAGTGGCACTTAGACTTGCGCACTTTCAGTATGACTATTTTTTGGGTATGGGGCTGTACCATTGCTTCAGAGTCTACCCTCTTTTTCTACTTTTTCTGTTTTTTTTGTATTTTCTGAATTCTGACTTTTTGTTCACACAATGATATGTACAATGAGTGAAAATTTAAAAAATAAGAATTTTTGGAGGAGTGGTACTTGAGCATCCTATCCTCAAAAGGATCTCCCGATACTCTTGGTATATTCAGTTCTTGGGAAAAAAAATCAGGGTTATTCTCACTTGCAAACATGGAATAAGGATTTTTGCAGGGATCTTTAAATAACTCATGTTCTGCTTGATGTTTTTCCTTATACTCTTGATCTCTATTCCTGCTTCTGTTGCACATCTTCTTTAGGTAGAACATGCATTCTTTGTCATTTTTACAACAAATGATGATATCATCAAGGTATACCATAGTAAAGAAATTTAGAACTGGAAACATAGTTCTCTGGAAGGTGTCTTCGGTGTCCTTCAGATTGGAAAAAATTGGTTTGAACTTGAAACTGCTTCCTGCGAACTTGAACAAATCTTTGAGCTGATTGTTTTGAAGTGGTATCATCTGATGGTAACCTGAAATACTATCATGCAAGGACACATGGTTAGAAAACCCTAGATTTTTTGTAGTATGATCTATTTTTGGAAGGAGGTGAGTGTTTTTTAGGGAAGGTTTATCTAGATTCCTAAAATCTAAACACATCCTATGTCCAGATGTTTTCTTTTTATGTGATAATGCCTGATCAAATTTTTTGTGTTCTTTTTTGAAAGGGTGGTTTCTTGGAATGATGGTGGTGTCATGGTGTTTGAAACTAGTTTCTCGACATATACTACTGCTCTGGAAAATCTTGCAAAGCCTTGCACTTCTTAATTTCTTGTGTAAATACAAGATTTTAGACAATTCAACCAGCTCAGGTATCTTAAGGCTGTTTTCATCAAATCCCTCAATATCAAATTTACCAGACACCTTTTTAGGATCTACAGAAGTGCTTGCAATAGTTAAATTTTCATTTGCAGGAGTAGAGTCTTTGGATGGCGAGGTTCTTAGGTAAGGTAAACATGAGGTTTTCCTGACCCTGATTTCAAAATATTTTTGTCCCATGCAGGCTTTTTAGTGCTTCTGTATTAGAAAAAAGGGTTGTTTGCACTTTTGAGATTTGTCCTTGGTTTGAGCAACTTGCTTGAGATTTTGAACTGTTTTCTATTTTTGAAGTTTTATTTTCTAGTTTTTTAAGATCAAGTTTTGTTTCATCAGGATGCAAATGCTCTGAGTCATGATAATTCTGAGTGTCAAGCTCATCATAGAGAAGCTGATTTGACTGTTGTAATGCATCCGGATCAGTTTCAACTTCATTAAACTATTCATTAGTATCTTCTTCGGTATGTAAAATGAAGGAATCAAGGTTTGAATGTACAGAATAAAGAGGTATTCTTTCTGGCCTTTCTTGAATACTAACCATATACTTCATGTGTGATTCTTAGTATAATCTTCTTGTCTGATTAAAAACAGGGATGGTAGCATAAGACATGTCCAGCTGAATATTTCCTTGAATCTTGGCTCCCCAAGACCTGGATAAAAGCATTCCATACTTGGGGGGAATTTCTGCCACTACTATATCCATGACTAGGTGTTTAGTCGGTACTTGTGCCAGATTGACACAAAGATCTTTGATTAGGCCTAAACATTTGACTCTACTTGAGTCAAATGAGTACAAATATTTATAAGGTTTAGTTATTTCTAGGCCTAGTCTTTCCATCACTACCTTTGGCATGAGATCATGAGAGGCACTGAAATCCAGCATGGCATTATGTAAGATTTGGTCGTTTACATTCAGGCTGATGTAAAAAGGAGGAGTGGTTCCTTCTTGATAATTTCCTTCTATTTTTGGTCCAAACAATAACTCAGGAGTGTCATCAGCCAAGTGTAAAGTGTCTGCATAATTTCCTATGTTTAGTACTTTCAGAACTTGAGATTTGTACGAGCTTTGGGCAATCAGTTCGGTGAGAGGCATGGTGATCTTAATTTTGGCAATTTCCCCTTCAAAACTGAAGGGTACTTGTATTTTAGATACATTTGCATCAGTTTTTTTAGCCATCACCTTTTATATTAGTTTATCTTATTGATTCTGATTTGGAGCTTTGTTCACCAAAGTTTTTCCAGGGATCTTGGTAGGAGTAGTAGGACAGCTTGGGTCAATGTTTGTTTGGCTAGTTTTATCTTTATTTGGATCAGTTTTCTTAGCCATGACATTGATATTATTTATTGTTCTTTTAAGAATGGTTTCAGGAGCTTTCTTAACAACAGTGTTTGAGTTGTTTTTCCTAGAGTTGTCTTGGTTTTTCTTACTCCTAAGATCATATTGCCCATGGACTTCCATTATGGCGTTTTGTAATCCTATTTCGGGATCTTCGGGATCCTCATAATTTGTTTCACCTTGGTTTGAGGAGAAAAAACCTTGTTCTTGTTCTGTGAGAAAAACCTCACCCTCCTTATCAGAGCCTATCAAGTTTAGATGATTTTCATCTGGTTGTTCAATATCTCTTTCCCCTTCATCAACACAGTTATCTTGGAAGGGTGGTTTGATCTGTTGATCATTTTCTCTTGGTTTGATTTGAGGCGGGTCTCTTCTAAAGTTCTGATTCCGGTTTCTGTTTTGGGAGTTTGGATGGTTGTCCCTAGGAGGTATTCTCTCACTTAAGTTTATCATTTCCATCATTCTCTCTATGGTCCTAACCAGGTTATCTATTTTGGAATCTGAAGAGGAAGTGGAAGGCATGGTCTCATCTCGGTAAGTGACTTTCTTTTTTATCTCATCCTATCCCTCTTTTTAGTGAGGTTGGCTTCAACACTAATAGCTTCCCTTTGCATTTCTTCTAAAGTTGTGGGGTCTCTTTCTCTTAACTGATATGTCATATCCGGTTCGAAACCTACTGGAAATTTTACAAGTGTTAGGCCGGGTCGAGGTTTCATGTGAGGTGCGAGGCTGTTATAGACACTGTTGAACCTAGTGCGATAGTCTTGAACACTTTCCCTTGTGTTTCTTTTAAGATTTTTATATTCAGAAGGAATTTGAAGGGGATTTTTCTTGATTTCCCATCTATTTACGAAAGTTTGATAAAGTGACGGGAGGTCATGTATACTATTAGGAGTCAAGTTTTTAAACCATTTTTTGGCTTCTCATCCTAGGCTTTGGGAAAACATTCTCATCTTCATGGTTTCCTCATCTAGTTCCATGTAATCGAAGGCATCATTCATTCTATCTACATGTTGTTGGGCAGTGGTAGATTCAGCCCCGGTGAAGTGCGAGATTCTGGAATGGTAATCATTTGGAAAAGGTACCAAAGGCTTTGGTAACACTAAGGGTGCATACCATGCTTCCATGATGGGTGCTGATGGTGGATTTATAGTGGGAGGATTTGCAATATGGGATGAGGTGTTTTTCATAGTGGTGGTGTGAATGGGTGTGGTGGAAGTACTTGGACTTGTAAACTGATTTTGAGCAGACTTGGGGTGGAAAGAGCCGAAGTGGTGGAGAAGTTGAAAATCAGGTGGTGTAGTGGGGGAGGCTTCTCTGCTAGGACTCTGATGTAAGTCTAGGGGTTCAATATCGGCAAGGTCGATTCTACTTTGTGACTTGTTTCTAAAAAGGCTTTTTGCGGGGCACAAGTCAAACTGTGGGACTTGTAAGGATGTAAGATGTTTGGGTACAGAGCTTGCTTTGTGAATAGTCCTATTGGTAGCTAAGTTTCCAGTTTCAGAAGTTTGCCAAAAAATATTTTCTGGGTCATCAACTATGATAAGAGGATTTGGGTCCGGATGAGATCTGGTATTAATTCTTCGTGAAGCCAGATTTCAAATTCAAAATTTAGAGATGATGACAGTTCTAATTTCTTTCGGAAGGCTGTCCTCTCTAGGAGTTTATGGATGCTAGTAATAGTTAAAAAACTTAATGGAGGCTAGTGGAGTTGCCAGGTGGATGTTTTTAGTGACTTTGAAGTCTATGGTCTGCCACCAATACAGACAAAGGAATTTTTTTTAAGAATTTTCTTTTTTAGAATTTTTTTATGTAAACCAAAAAATTGTAAGAGTGTTCTTCAGCTAGATCATCATTTTGCTAGGATGGTGAGAAAGCTAGAGTTCTGTTTTTAGGCTATTTAGTTGAGTTTTTATGTTTTGACGAAGTTTTCTGAAGCCCTAAGTAATACTTAGTTTTCCACTGATTTCAAAGACTCCATCATGATTTTTGGATTGGAAGGGTAAATCAACAGGATAGCATGCTTATGGAAGTTTTTGGTATTTGAACAGAGTAGTAGGCCTACTGGAGGCTAGTGGAGTTTGCAAGTGAATGTTTTTGTCTTGTAGAGAAGGGTTTTTATGGTCCACCGTCAATGACTGATAGAAACCAATCTAGGGATGTTTTTGTGAGGTTTTTTATAGAGTTTTTATATGTAGCCTAGTTTTTAAGAGTGTCCTATACCTGAATCATCACTTAGCTAAGGTGGTGAAACAAAGAGATTCTACTCTAATGGCTTTATAGGCTGCTAGTCTGATTTTAATTTTGAAAGACAAATGATTCTACAAGAGTTTGCTAGGCTGTTATGTACTCAGTGTGTCCCACCGTGATCGCCATTATGTTAGCGTCCCGTAATTTGGCAGATTGGTAAACCAAATGACAGGGTAACATCAGACCAATCTTTGGAGTCCTAGGACCTAGCCTTCTTGTACTCAGAGAGGGCTCTCTCTATGATGCGAAGGATGTGAACTTGTTTGCTTTGTATGTTTGATTTTAGGCTAGCTGTTAAGTATATTTTGGTTTGTTTTGGTTTTGAGGTAAAACTGATCAAGTAGGACAAATAGAAAGAGATTTAATCAAATCAACAGGGCTATGGGGTTAGATAAAGTCAAGGATGTCTAAATTATGGACAAGGTGTACTGCAGGGCCGATTTAGCAAGGTCAATGGATCCTTTGGGTGAGGTGTGAGGTGAAATGAACATTAAGTTTGTGAAAAACGAAGAAGTCTTAAACTTATATATAGTTTGAAAGCAAATACTCATGAGTTAGGGCAAACCATTAATCTCTATGAACAATACTCAAACTGATAAACCTGAAAGATAAACATTCAGGTGAGACATAGAAGCATAAGAACTCCTAACTTTAGAAATTCACCTTCAGCTATTGGGAAAACATATAAGATAAACAAATAACTTAATATATGAAGAGGGAACTCCTAAAAAAAATATATCAAATTATCGGGAACTCTGAAACAAGTTGGTAAGCATGGACAAAGGGCAAGATCGAACGAGACCTCTTTGACTTAACCTATTCAATCAGTATTTCATAGAAAGATTTCAGAAATAGAGTTTTGAGAACTTCAAATAAGCAGGGCATACCTTGAATCAGATTTGATAGATAACATACTAAGCATTAATGAAACAAGTGACATTTTCTTGGTGGACCTAAGGAGCAGTTAAGAATTCCTTAAAATGACCAAGAAGAAGAAAACATCAAAGCTGTAATAAACAGGAGGTTTGAGGTGCTTCCACGAGCATATCTCAACCTATACTTTTTTGATCTACAGAAAATAAGAAGCATGAAACATTAATGAAAAAAAGAGGACATAAAAAAAATCAGGGAAAAATCACTATTCACCAAGCTATGGAATCATGCACACAATGCTCCTCCACCATCAAGCCAGACAAGACATTTATCCACTTCATAAGACCAATATTTTCTCCAATCTCATAAAACTATGTATTGATCTTAACATGTCAAGTTCTCCTAGTTTATTACAATGAATCCTCGTGGTTTATATAAGCAAAGAGGAGAAAAGCCCACTAGAGCATCTAGAAGGCCATTGGCCAAAGCAAAAAAGCAAAATATCCTAATTTGTCCTTGAGGCATTACAAGGTCCAAGGCACAAACTATCTCTTCAAAATATCTTTTTTCGGACAAAAATAGAAAAAATATTGACTTTTAGGCTCTGATATACATGATATAATTTGCCTAACGCAGATTTGCTTTGCCCTCACACAGGAATGCAGAATTATGTCTCTGTTTTTGCAAAATTTCCAAGCGCGCAACACCAAAAAATGCCTTTTTGCAGCAAGGTTTTGGAAGCCTTCCTGATGTCGAAAAAGGCCCCGTGATGGCCCATTGGAAAGCTATGGATGTCTGATTTCAAAATATAATTGAGTTCTTTCAATATGATTTCTAGAAGTTGCTCAAAAAGTGGAAATGGTGCAGAAACCCAGAGGCGCAACACCTGCTCAGAAACAGTGGCATAAAGGTGAAAAAAATAGTTGTTTTTGGACCTTTTGAGGGACCAAAACAGCTCCAAATGAGCTGAAAATTTATGAGTATACTCCCCTATTGCCAAGGAATCCAAAAATGTAAACTTTTTCTGCTGAAGATGCTTTGAGAAAAAGCGCAGTGTCCGGGTGCTGCGCTCCTAGGCTTAAAAATTCACGAAAAAACCAAAAAGTGTCCAATTTTTTCTCAAAATTGGTGAGTGAATCCCTCAAGGGTCCATAGAGACTTGTAATGAAGCTTGAGCCAAGATTCCAAGCATAGCTTGGTCCTTTCCATATTTTTGCGCTGGGCGCCTCCTTTGGGCAACTTTGAGTTTTTTTCTAGTAAACTGATTTAGTTTTTTGTAATGCTGAGTCATCTTTTTTTGTAAGCATAAATCCTTGTTTGCTTTCTCCAATTTGGCCTCTAAATGCAGGTTTGCCCTTTCTAGCCATGATTCTTTTTCATTTTCAATTTCCAAGGCTAGGAGCTGAGTGAGAGGGAATTGCTGCACTCGGGCTGATTCTTCTTCTTTTTGTTTTTCTAATGCTCTCCTAAGACCCATAGTCTTAGGCCTCTTCCTAGCTGGCCCTTCTTCTTCATCATCTTCTTCATAGTCACCCATGTACTCTTCTAGCTTCACTTGTGATTTCTGAGCCTCTCTTTTGTACTTGAGTGTCTGGGCTTCATAAATGGCAATTTGGTCACTCATTTGCGCGTTTTGTGTTTGTAGGAAATGAATGATATGTTTTGATATTTCCAAATCATTCACCAAATCTCTAACTTGTGCATCCTGATCTTGTAAGAGGGAATTAAGAATCCTTATTTCATTATCCTCATCACTGTCAATGTGGATGAGTTCAAATTCCCTCTCTTTTTAATGGCTGCTTTCTTGTTCTTCCATTGACTTCTTGCCTTTATCCTTCATGGGCTTCTTACCCTTGTCTTTCTTTGGCAATTTACCTCTGCTCCTTAATGCCCTGGTGACATTGATTTTTACTGCTTGAGTGACTTTTCTTTTCACTATTTTGGTTAATTTTTTCCTTCACTGGTCTTGAGGAGGAGCGCATGGCCCCTTGCCTTTTGGAGGCAACAAACACATGCCTCCTACCTTTCTGATAAGGGATGATGGGAGGTGTTAAAGACTGGGCTTGTTCAATCTGGTCACTTACAGCCCTAGGACTATCTTTTTCTTCAAAGAATGTTTTCTGTGGGTGTCCCTTTGTCACCTTGCTGTTGGCAGTACCTTTGATTATCAATTTCAACATTTGTAATGATCTTATCACCAGGAGGATATTTAAAAAGGTCATGCTCTGTTTCTGTGTGGTGGGAGGTGCCCAAGTCTGATACTTTTTCATCTTCAAGACTGTCCTTGTCTTTACCCTTTTCTCTGCTGTCCTGACTGTTCTCATCATTAGGATTTTTTCCATCATTTCCTTGTGTATTTAAGACCACTCTGAAAACTGTCTCTGGACTACCTTCATCAATTTCCTCTTTGCTGAGAATGTCTTCCTCTTGCTTCTTGTCTTTATTTGTGCTGTTGTTTCTGCTGTTTTGCCCTTGGCTGTCAGTGTATTTTTCTTTACTAGGAGTCTTAGCACCTTTTCCTCCTTCCTCACCATGAGTATCACTGATTGAAACTTTGTTCTCTCCCTGATTTGTATTTTTAGAGCTGCTCCTGTTTTGATTGTCTTCTTTTTGGCTATCTATCCTTTTTCTGCTGTCTTTACTGCTTTCCCCTTTGCTGTCTTCATTTTCTCTGCTGTTTTTTCCATTTTCCCCTTGGCTATCTTCATCTTCTCTAATGTTTTTTCCATTATCAGGACTCTTTTCCTCAAGGTCTTCATCATCTTTCCCCTCACTATTTGTATAATTTCCCTTATCTTCATTATTGTGGTCATCACTCCTTGACTCATTTTGATTATTACTATTTTCTTCAGGGCCTTCGCTGCTTTCTTCAAGGCCATTTCCTCCTTCTTTATTTTCATTATCTTCTTCCTCAATTTCATCATCTTCTTCCTCACTTTCATCACTTTCATCATTTCTGCTTTCTTCACTCTCATCTTCCTCACACTTTTCCTCACTTTGATCATTTCTGCTTTCTTCCTGATTATCAATGCTTCCTTCAGGGCCACTACTGCTTTCTTCAGGGCCAACATTGCTTTCTCATGATCATTTCTGTTTGGAGAAGGTGTTTGAAGAATGTTTTCTTGGGAGTGTGATTAATGGGAGGAAAGTGAAACATAGTCAGTGGAAGGCAATGAAGGAGTATGAGGAATATTTTGAGAAGAGGATGGCACATTTCGCAATGGGATGGAGGATGAAGAGGTAAAGTCATCATGGGTGATAAAGGCTTCCCAAGGAATGCCTTGTTGCTCCAGTTGGTGAGTTATAATGATTTTGACAAGAGAGTGATGAAATAGGCTTGCCATCTGTTGAGCTGGAGGCTTATTTTTCATGATGGTGGACATTTTTTCAATGCTTCTACATAGGAAATAAGGCAAGTTCAGCAGCTTGGTCCTGGTGAAGTGCATGAGGATTCTAATATTATAGGAGTAGATTCGGGAGAAACGACCCTCACAGGTAAAGTATTTCATGACAATCTTCATAAGGAGGGAATACCTGTCCAGTAGATGAGAAAAAGGAAAAATGGCTTTACATGCAGCTTGACAACTAGGCTTTAGAAAAGGATGATAATGGATCAAGTCAAGATGTGTCTGCTTAAACCATATCTCCTATGCAAGGGATCCTAGTTGCTTTAGAGACATCTTTAGGGGTCAACTCAAAATTTAACCCTGCCAGATGAACCTTATGCTTGTGAAGCCTTAAGGAAAATAACTCAGTCAATTTAGGATGGCTTTTGATTTTTTGTACCTTGTTGCAGAACTCAAAACATCCTAATTCTTGGAAATAAGACAAAATAGAAGGCGAGGCAATCAGTTCTTTGGTGTCTGTAGGCTCAAACCTATTGGGTTTACCTCCTTTCTTGGCCTGTCTTCTTGGGCTTTGAGGCTCATCACTTTCTTCTTGAGACATAATGACTAGGTTATATTTCTTTCAATTTTTAACTAAAAAGCATCTTTGTAGATGAAGTGCAGAGGAGAGAAGATTTCAGGAGTCTTAGGACCTCTAAACAAGGCTAGATGCTCAACAGAGAATAGGTTACACTTCTATTCAAAATTTTCCCTCAAATTGTGTTAGACACAATCTTAGCCTTAATTGGTGCTTTTATAGCTCAAAAACCTGATGAGGAGATGTAAAATAATGGAAAATACCTCTTGAAACACCTTTTCATGGTAAGAAGCAGCTTTTGGGCGAAAAAAGAGCAATTCTGTCCATTTCTGCGAATTCGTGGGCAGTGCTGCGTTTTTCTTCCAGGCGCGCAGAGCTGTGGACCGAGCACTGCTTGCACACGGAGTATGCGAAAGGAGCAGTGCTGGGCGCACAGCACCATCGGCCTGGGCGCCTCTGCACGTGGAGTATTGGAAAGGAGCAGTGCTGGGCGCACAACACCCTTGGCGTGGGCGAGCTTGCACACGGAGTATGCAAAAGGAGTAGTGCTGGGCGCGCAACACCGTCGGCCCGGGCAACAGATATAATGGTAGGAACAGAGATTTTTGGGCACTTTCGGGCAGTAACAAGAACGCGCAATGCATTTTTTCAGGCGTGCAACGTCTAATTATAAACTGCACTGGGCGTTCCTACAGGCACACAACGTCTTTTTACAGGCGCGCAACGTCTCCAGCTCTCTGCCCGAGGATGCTCTCCGTGGCTTTCGAAGCGCTTTCTTCTTTACCAAAGGTGGAAAGTGAAGGAAAGAGGATATTGGGGCTTATTTATATCTCCTTTTGAAATGATTTTCAGGATGAAAACCCCCCTCTCTTATAGTCTAAATTTCACCTTTCCATAGTTTTTCTTTTGACTGTCTTTTCAGTGCAAAAAGCATTTTTGGAGCCAGCCTTATTTTTTGTTTCTAAATCACTGATTTATGATCTGATCAATTAATTGGTTCGTGATGGCATTTGTTTGTCTTTGCAAGGAAAGTTTAGAAGCTGCTGTGCCTCCATACTCCTTAAAACAAAGTTGTGACTGTATTTTGTGTGAATTTTTAACTAACAACCCCTAATTGTTACTCTTTTAGTTCAAATGGCACCTAGATCCTTTAAAATCAGACTTTCTCACCTTTTGGATTTCAAAATCACATATTTGATTTTAGTGCAGTTTTGTACTCTTTCACTTATCTTTAGAGATAACTCAAAAAACTTTTACACCCTCTGCTGTTTATGAGGGAGGTGTGGTATTTTTACCTTATCATGCCTATTTGCAATTTATCCACATTTTTGAAACTGTCTCCAAAAAACCTCTCCACTGTGGGTCAATAATCAGGTATTTGTATTTTCAAACAAATCATACCATGTCGTTTTTCTTCTTCAGATTGACTGTACTATTCATAGTGGTCTTAGTCTGTCTTTCATCCGATGGTGCATCTGACAACCTTTGTCTTGTTTGCAGGGGCGCAGGAAAAGGCAGCTGTCCCTTTCCCTAGTCATGCTTTGAGGACAAAAAACTGTCTTAAAGATATCTTTCCAAAATGCGCCATGCTTTTCATATATCACTAAATTTTCTGAGATTTTGCACAGAGGCTTGAATGAGCAGTAATTTACCTCTTATAATGAAATCAAGACTTTTGTAGTAGCCTCCAGTTTGCTGTGCCTTTTAACCACTGTTGATGATCTTCTGAGATCTTTTTAGATATCCTTGATTTGTAAAGAAAATCTTGATTTTCCTTTGTTGTTCAGCTCACTGGACCTTTATCCAAACTACCAACTGATTTGACTGAAACTTCTCTTTGGTGCCTCTCTTTGGCTTTCTTCTGCTTTATACCAAATATCAAGACATCCCTGCAGAGATGTATTTGATAGGGTGACTTATTCGCGGCAGATTTTACTGTTGGACCAGGAGGGTCACCTTGGATATTGTTGGAGCGCCTTCTTTAGAAATATGACAACCTCAGCTCCACTTTTCTTGATTTTACCTTTGTTTTTATGTGAAATAGAAATGCATGAAAAATGATGGTGCATGACTTAAGGAAGACTTATAGATTTGTTAGCAAGGTTTTTAGGAAAGGGCTCTTGACTGATGGTTAAAAACAGAGTTTTTTAACTAGACACAGGGATTTTTTAGATATTTTACCTAAGCACCATCACCTATAAACCTAGACACTTTTTCATTACTGTGAACGGTTCTCTAGACACACTTTTGTCATCAATAGTGACTTGGGGAGTGGAAAATATAAGGAAAGGCTTGACTTATCTTGGCTAGACAATTTTGTGAAATAGGAATATTTCAGGCATCAGAAGTAAAATTTTTACAGATAGAAGCAATAATCATGGACAGGGTAAGGCCTACCAGTATAGGATGGGGTTTTGCGAGGATGACCATTTTAATCACAATAGACAAGAAAGGGGAAAAGTGAAAAAATTTCTCTGAGGGGATTTCTAGAGAACAAAATGATTGTTTGAATTTGGCTTCTAGAAAACCTGGATAAAGCATATAGTCATCTAAAGAGCTGAAAAATACTGATGACTAACAGTGGCTCCATTTAGGGAGGGCAGCTCCTTTTCGGGAGGTGTCCAGAATTGCAGATCTTTGGCTTGTGAAGACCAGTGCCTCATCCATTGGCGCAATTTTCTCTTTCATTATTGCTTTCCTGAGATGGTGCTTTGAAAAACTCAAGGCATGATTAGCTCAATTTCATTTTTACCTACCCACCTACTTTGCCTAAAATTTTTTCTTCTTTGGGTGCACTTAAACTGGCAAACTCCTTGACATCATATTTTTTGAAAAAGAAAACAAACTATCTACTTCTACACTTATATCCTCTAGGAGATCAAATTAAGCTAATGAACTCCTTTTGATTCTCTACCTATACTGGATCAACTGTCAAGATTAAGCTGTTTGACATGATTTCATTCACTAGAATAAAAACATGACATTTAAAACACGATTAAATCACGGTTAGACGGTCTGACTTGTCATGTGTTTGTGGCATAACAACAAGCTGCACAAAAATGTTATTTTTGTACAAAATGAGATTCATAAAAATAAGGGCTGGGATACATAGTTTTCTTTTCATCCCTATTTTCCTCTTTGGTTCTGTTTTGAGCATGTGGAACCAGTATCTTTCTTTTCTAATCTACTTTCTTTGACAAGTCAAGCTTTCATAATTTGACCATCATTCTTTTCACTAACTTATCAGCAATCAATTTAAAACATGCTCAGCTATGATTCGGATAGATAACTGAACAAGACATCTTTTTGGCATTAGTAGTGGCACTTAGACTTGCGCACTTTCAGTGTGACTATTTTTTGGGTATGGGGCTGTACCATTGCTTCAGAATCTGCCCTCTTTTTCTACTTTTTCTGTTGTTTTTGTATTTTCTGAATTCTGACTTTTTCTTCACACAATGATATGTACAATGAGTGAAAATTTAAAAAATAGGAATTTTTGGAGGAGTGGTACTTGAGCATCCTATCCTCAAAAGGATCTCCCGATACTCTTGGTCTATTCAGTTCTTGGGAAAAAAAATGAGGGTTATTCTCAGTCCCCCAACACAATCTTGTGACTCATACCGAGTCACTTGTGGCAGTGGGGTCTCCACCTATGCCTGTATGGCTACTATGGCCATAGAGTCATTTGATTCGATACGGTTTGAGCCGGCTACCATTGATGTAGCCGGGGAGCATATCTCCGTGCAGGTTAGCAATCCTAACTGCTCCGCCATCTGTGATATCCTTAACTGTGTAGGGACCACTCTGCCATCTGTGATCTCATTAACTGCGTAGGGACCAAGCCAATGTTGCCAGAACTTCCTAGGATGCTTTGCAAACTGGCTATCGTACAAGAGGACCAATTGGCCTTACGCGAAAGTCTTTTGGCGAATGTGTCAGTCATGCCAGGCTTTATCGCAGGCCTTCTGGATGTGTTGATGAAAATTAACAATAAACCGATCTTCCACTAAAGCCATAAGTTGCGCTAATCGCTCTTCCATGACGTATGGTTCTGCCATGTTTGTAAATGCTATGATACGCAGACTAGGAACAATATACTCCATGGGCATAATGGCTTCCTTACCATAAACCATCCTGAATGGGGCCTTTCTGGTTAACTTCTTGCAGGTTATTTGATAGACCCAAAGGACTGACGAGATGCGCACATCCCAATCGCTGGATCAACATTGCATACCTTTTTCAACGTGTGCTCCAAGTTTTTATTAAAAGCTTCAACCACGCCGTTGGATTGGGGGTGATATGGGGTGATCTTCGCATGATGGATCCAGAATTCCTCAGTCAAATCTCAGATTGTTTCATTAACAAAGTGCGTACCTCTGTCAATCATGAGAATCTTCGGACATCTAAACCTAGTCAGGATTTGTTCAAAGATGAAATGCGCAGCGGTATCCACAGTACAATCCTTTACTGCTTGCACTTCCGCCCACCTGGTTACATAGTCGGTGGCCATAATAATGTAGCGCACACCCATCTTCTTTCCTGGGGGGTTGATAGGCCCGATGAATTCGATAGCCCACTTATCAAATGCTTGCAGGGCCATTTGTGGTTGAAGGGGCATTTCATCTCTACGGGATGGCCTCCCTGTTTGTTGGCACATATTGCATGCTTTACAATACTCGTGGGCATCAGTATGCAGGGTTGGCCACCATAACCCAGCCCTCAAGATCTTCTGCGCCGTTGCTTTCCCTACGTAGTGACCTCTTGCTACTCTGTCATAAGCATCGGTCAAGATAACATGCCTTTCGTGCTCCAAAAAATATCACCACAATACTTCGTCTACCCCCATATTATATAAGTGTCCTGCGATGATGGTAAAGTCTGCTTCCCGGGTGACTAACTCTTTTTTCTGCTGTACAGAGTACTCTGGAGGTGCGGTCCTGGTAGTAAATAACTGAATGATATCAACGAAGTGTGCATCTACTACCTTGATATAAAATAGCTGCGCATCAGGCAATCCAGCTTCCAGGTCGGTTGGCTCCTCGCCACTCTCTATTCGGGACAAGTGGTCCGGCCCAACATTCAACCTGCCCGGCTTGACTATGATTTCAAAGTCATATTCCTGAAATAGCAGTAGCCACCGACATATTCCCCCCGCCCCCCCCAACATAGGATTATTGACCAGGTATTTTAAAGTTGAATGGTCTGTGAACAATTTGAAGTGACCTCCTAGCAAGCAGTGCCGATATTTTTGCAACGTGTAAACCATGGCCAATCCCTCGCGCTCAGTGGTGGAGTAGTTGCGTTCTGCTCCAGAGAGCTTCCTACTTGCAAAGGCAATCAGATGGTCAATATCGCCTTCCCCTGGCTGCGTAAGGAAAACCCTGAGAGCAATGCCTGATGCATCGACATGAACATTAAATACTTTCTCCCAATCCAGAAAGATGAGAATAGGTGCCGAGACCATCTTTTCCTTTAGTAGCTCGAAGCTCTTTTGGCATTCATCATTCCAAAAGAATGAAACATCCTTCTTGAGCAATTTTTCCATCGGGCAGTAATCAGCGCATAGCCTTGAATGAATTTCCTGTAGTAGCCAGTGTGTCCAAGGAAGGAGCGCAGTTGTTTCTCCGTGGTTGGTACTGGTAAATTTATGATAACTGCAATTTTTACAGGATCGACCATTAGTCCTTGCTGACACTATGTGGCCAAGCAAGATTCTGAAGGGTATGTAGAATATACACTTCTTGATATTCAGGGAAATTTGGTGTTTCCGGCAGGCATCCAACATCATTTGCAGGTTTGAGACGTGTGCCTTGACCAGCCTGAAGACAGTCCAATCATCAAAATACACTTCGAGGAACTTGTGAATGAATTCTTTGAACACTGCGACAACGACCCAGGAGAAGATCGCAGGGGTGTTTTTGAGTCCAAACCACATGACAGTATACTTAAAAGATCCCCACTCAGTGGAGAACATGGTTTTGCTGCGGTCCTCAGGTGCGATTCTTATCTGATGGTATCTTGAGAACCCGTCTGTGAAAGAGTATGCTTCCTATCCTCCCACGCTGTCTAAGATTTCATCTGAGAATGGCGTTGGGAATGGATCATGAACGCAGGCATCGTTTAACTTGCGTAGGTCCACACAGATCTGAATCTCTCCCTTAGTTTTTTTTCTCCTGAACCACCATTGGACTGACCCAGTCTGATTGTTCAACAAGTTCGATGATTCCTGTAGCAAGCATTTTTTCGAGCTCCTCCTTGACCTTCTGCTTATATTTGGGGTTCAACCTATAAGGTTGCTGCTTTATGGGCCGTGCATCGGGTTTGAGAGTGATATCCATGACCCTTAAGTCCCCCGTGATCCCCTTTAGCTCGGAAAATTTTGTGGGGAACAAGTCCTGATATTCTGTAAGTAATTCAACCACTTTACCTACTTGTTGTAGCCGCTACAACACCCTCCAAAAATTTCACCCCCTGAAATTTTTTGAGCCCCCGAGCATCAAGAAGCGAAGTCAAAACTTGAAGTTCAAATCTTTTCAAAAGCCTTAAGTCGCTAAGTCGCATAATAGGTCATTTTCACCAATCAGCGACCTAGCGACCTTGCGACCTATCAGGTCGCCAAGTCGCTGAGTCGCGTATCGCATTCAAGTTTAAAAAATTGCGACTTAACGACCCCGCAACCCCCAGGTCGCAAGGTCGCACATCTCATCAACGCAGTTTTTTCGCGACCCAACGACCTCATTTATTTCCCACACACGTAAGCCATTTATAAATAGAAGGGTCGCATAGGTCGCATTTCACCCACGCGGCGGAGAGCAAAAATGCTTCTGATAGGCCAAATGGAGTGCTATTTTTCTGGGTAAGTTTCCTAATCCTCTTGTTGTTTCCATTTTTTCTATCTGTTGCCCCCATCCCCCTTATCTTAGCCCTTTTAAGCCTCCAGCTATCCTCCATTCAGACCCTCTTTGAACCTGCATTCTTCTTTGAGCCTCCAAACCCTATAATTCTTATGCAAACTCGTAGATGAAGCCAACCAGCCTCCCCTGTGTCAGTCTCTTCCTCTAATGACCATTTCTTCTTCAATTTATGGCTTTTCCTCCCGGTTTCTTTTGATTGATTTAAGTTAAAATTGAGTAAAAGACCTCGTCGCCGTTCAAAATCGTCTGCCCAGCCCTAGTGCGACCTCCGACCCTGCGACCTTGTGACCTCCGCGACCCAGCAACCTCGGCCCCTGTTCGCTAAGTCGCGAGTCGCATATCACTCAAAAACTGAAATTTTGCAACCTTTAAGACTGAGCGACCCGTCGACCCGGTCGCAAGTCGCTAAGTCGCAAGGTCGCATCTTCATGAATTTTTAGACCACTGTGACTCAGCGACCTGGTGACCTAGTCGCAGGTCGCCAAGTCGCAGGGTCGATCTCTTCTAAAGTTTTAAACCACTGCGACTTAGCGACCCAAGGAATGGGTCGCTAAGTCGCAGATTCACCCCTTCCTTGACCTTAGTTGGGTACAGTTAAAAGCAGTATTAAGCAATGATTAATATGGCATTTGTCTTATCCTGGGACAGTTTTATGAACATGCCAGGGAACCTCGAAGCAGAGCTAGAGTGCGTCTCTGTCTCTTCAGCCTCAAGTGACATGGGGCCTCCGACAGTTCGCAGGAAAAACAAGAGCCCAGAGATAGAGATCACAGAAAGTGAAATACCTATGCCTCCTCCCTCTATCTATGGGGACACCACATGTATATTTAGCAAAGGATAATGCATGAGTTGGTATCAAGTATACCAAGAGTTCGAACAACCTGAGTTCCCAGAGGACCTCCCAGACTGGCAGGTATATGTGCAAGTTAAGAGGTTGAAGCTTCACTACGCAGGGGCCCACCCATCTATATTCCCATGCTCTGAAATTATTGAATGGATCATATAAAAGATCGACCCCAGAATGTGGGTGATTCAGGATCACGAGGGGAAAGCTTTTTCAAATTTAAAAGGCTAGGATGCAGAGTACTATTACGTACTTCCAACACGGGAGAAAATGTTCACAGAGGAATGGGCCACTACCCATGTAGTTCCCATAGCAGACACCTTGAGAGGATGGTGGGAAGAATCAGAGAAGTTCAAAGTGAAGAAGGACCAGGTGTATCAAGTAGTAGGCCTCAAGAAGGTCTATAAGCTCGTAGCAGCTATGCTTTGTAGAATGTATGGTCGTCCCGATGCCACCACTTTCAGTGGTTCTTGGGTAACCCTTATGCACTTTGTTACCGTACATGGCACCTGTTTCAATTGGGCCAGCTTACTGATGGTGTTAGTGTCCCGTAATTTGGAAGATTGGTAAACCAAATGACAGGGTAACATCAGACCAATCTTTGGAGTCCTAGGACCTAGCCTTCCTGGAATCAGAGAGGGCTCTCTCTATGATGCGAAGGATGTGAACTTGTTCGCTTTGTACTTTTGACTTTAGGCTAGCTATTAAGTATATTTTGGTTTGTTTTGGTTTTGAGGTAAAACTGATCAAGTAGGACAAATAGAAAGAGAGTTCATAAAATTAACAGGGCTATGGGGTCAGATAAAGTCAAGGATATCTAAATGATGGACAAGGTGTACTGCAGGGCCGATTTAGCAAGGTCAATGGATCCTTTGGGTGAGGTGTGAGGTGAAATGAACATTAATTTTGTGAAAAACAAAGAAGTATTAAACATATATATAGTTTGAAAGCAAATACTCATGAGGTAGGGCAAACCATTAATCTCTATGAACAATACTCAAATTGATAAACATGAAAGATAAACATTCAGGTGAGACATAGAAGCATAAGAACTCCTAAATTTAGAAATTCACCTTCAGCTGTTGGGAAAACATATAAACTAAACAAATAACATAATATATGAAGAGGGAACTCCTAAACAACATATATCAAATTATCGGGAACTCTGAAACAAGTTGGTAAGCATGGACAAAGGGTAAGATCGAACGAGACCTCTTTGACTTAAGCTATTCAATCAATATTTCATAGAAAGATTTCAGAAATAGAGTTTTGAGAACTTCAAATAAGCAGGGAATACCTTGAATCAGATTTGATGGCTAACATACTGACCATTAATGAAACAAATGAAATTTTCTTGGTGGACCTAAGGAGCAGTTAAGAATTCCTTAAAATGACCAAGAAGAAGAAAACATCAAAGCTGTAATAAAGAGGAGGTTTGAGGTGCTTCCATGAGCATATCTCAACCTATAATTTTCTGATCTACAACAAATAAGAAGCATGAAACATTAATGAAAACAATAAGACATAAAAAAATCAGGGAAACATCACCATTCACCAAGATATGGAAACCTACACACAATGCTCCTCCACCATCAAGCCAAGCAAGACATTCATCCACTTCATAAGACCAATATTTTCTCCAAGCTCATAAAACTATGTATTGCTCTTAACATGTCAAGTTATCCTAGTTTATTACAATGAATCCTAATGGTTTATATAATCAAAGAGGAGAAAATCCCACTAGAGCATCTAGAAGGCCATTGGCCAAAGCAAAATATCCTAATTCGTCCTTGAGGCCTTACAAGGTCCAAGGCACAAAATATCTCTTCAAAATATCTTTTTTTTTGGACCAAAATAGAAAAAATATTGAATTTTAGGCTCTGAAATACGTGATAGAACTTGCCTAATGCACATTTTCTTTGTCTTCACACAGGAATGCAGAATTTTGTCTCTGTTTTTGCAAAATTTCTAGGCGCGCAGCACCAAAAAAGGCCTTTTTGCAGCAAGGTTTTGGAAGCCTTCCCGATGTCGAAAAAGGCTTTGTGATGGCCCGTTGGAAAGCTATGGATGTCAAATTTCCAAATATACTTGAGTTATTTCAATATGATTTGTGGAATCTGCTCAAAAAGTGGAAATGGTGCAGAAACCCAGGGGGGTAGCACCTGCTCAGAAACAATGGCAAAAAGGTGAAAAACGGCCGTTTTTGGACCTTTTGAGGGACCAAAACAACTCCAAATGAGCTGAAGTTTTATGAACATACTCCCATAGTGCCAAGGAATCCAAGAATGTAAACTTTTCCTGCTGAATATGCTCTGAGAAAAAGCGCAACGTCCAGGGTGCTGCGCTCCTAGGCTTAAAAATTCACAAAAAACCAAAAAGTGTCCAATTTTGCTCAAACTTGGTGAGTGAATCCCTCAAGAGTCCATAGAGACTTGTAATGAAGCTTGAGCCAAGATTCCAAGCCTAGCTTGGTATTTTCCATATTTTCGCGCTGGGCACCTCCTTTGGGCAGCTTTGAGCTTTTTTCTAGCAAACGGATTTAGCTTTTTGTAATGCTGAGTCATCTTTCTTTGTAAGCCTAAATCCTTGTTTGCTTTCTCCAATTTGGCCTATAAATGCATGTTTGCCCTTTCTAGCCATGATTCTTTGTCATTTTCAATTTCCAAGGCTAGGAGCTCAGTGAGAGGGAATTGCTGCACTCGGGCTGATTCTTCTTCTTTCTGTTTTTCTAATGCTCTCCTAAGACCCATAGTCTTAGGCCTCTTCCTAGCTGGCCTTTCTTCTTCATCATCTTCTTCCTAGTCACCCATGTACTCTTCTAGCTTCACTTGTGATTTCTGAGCCTCTCTTTTGTACTTGAGTTCTCGGGCTTCAAAAATGGCTAGTTGGCCACTCATTTGCGCGTTTTGTGTTTGTAGGAAATGAATGATATGTTTTGATCTTTCCAAATCATTCACCAAATCTCTAACTTGCGCATCCCAGTCTTGTAAGAGGGAATTAAGATTCCTTGTTTCATTGTCTTCATCATTGTCAATGTGGATGAGTTCAAATTCCCTCTCTTTTTAATGGCTGCTTTCTTGTTCTTCCATTGCCTTCTTGCCTTTGTCCTTCATGGGCTTCTTACCCTTGTCTTTATTTGGCAATTTACCTCTGCTCCTTAATGCCCTGGTGACATTGCTTTTTACTGCTTGAGTGACTTTGCTTTTCACTGTTTTGGTGATTTTTTTCCTTCACTGGTCTTGAGGAGGAGCGCATGGCCCCTTGCCTTTTGGAGGCAGCAAAGACATGCCTCCTACCTTTCTGATAAGGGATGATGGGAGGTGTTAAAGAATGGGCTTGTTCAATCTAGTCACTTACAGCCCCAACACTGTCCTTTTCTTCAAGAATGTTTTCTGTGGGTGTCCCTTTGTCACCTTGCTGTTGGCAGTACCTTTTATTATCAATTTCAACATTTGTAATGATCTTATCACCAGGAGGATCTTTAAAAAGGTCATGCTCTGTTTCTGTGTGGTGGGAGGTGCCCAAGTCTGATACTTTTTCATCTTCAAGACTGTCCTTGTCTTTAACCTTTTCTCTGCTGTCTTGACTGTTCTCATCATTAGGATTTTTGCCATCATTTCCTTGTGTATTTAAGACCACTCTGAAAACTGTCTCTAGACTACCTTCATCAATTTCCTCTTTGTTGAGACTGTCTTCCTCTTGCTTCTTGTCTTTATCTGTGCTGTTGTTTCTGCTATTTTTCCCTTGGCTGTCGTTCTTTACTAGCAGTCTTAGGACCTTTTCCTCCTTCCTCCCCATGAGTATCACTGCTTGAAACTCTGTTCTCTCCCTGATTTGTATTTTTATAGCTGCTGCTGTTTTGATTGTCTTGTTTTTGGCTATCTATCCTTTTGCTGCTGTCTTTACTGCTTTCCCCTTTGCTGTCTTCATTTTCTCTGCTGTTTTTTCCATTTTCCCCTTGGCTATCTTCATCTTCTCTGCTGTTTTTTCCATTATCAACACTCTTTTCCTCAAGGTATTCATCATCTTTCCCCTAAATGTTTGTATCATTTCCCTTATCTTCATTATTGTGGTCATCACTCCTTGACTCATTTTGATCATTATGGTTTTCTTCAGGGCCTCCGCTGCTTTCTTCAAGGCCATTTCCTCCTTCTTTATTTTCATTATATTCTTCCTCACTTTCATTATCTTCTTCCTCACTTTCATCGCTCTGATAATTTCTGCTTTCTTCACTCTCATCTTCCTCATGCTTTTCCTCACTTTTATCATTTCTGCTTTCTTCCCGATCATCAATGCTTTCTTCAAGGCCACTACTGCTTTCTGTAGGGCCAACATTGCTTTCTTCAAGGCCACTACTGCTTTCTGTAGGGCCAACATTGCTTTCTTCATGATCACTTCTATTTGGAGAAGGTGTTTGAAGAATGTTTGCTTGGGAGAGTGATTCATGGGAGGAAAGTGAAACATAGTCAGTTGAAGGCGATTAGGGAGTATGAGGAAGATTTTGAGAAGAGGATGGCACATCTTGCAATGGCATGGAGGATGAAGAGGTAAAGTCATAATGGGTGATAAAGGCTTCCCAAGGAAAGTCTTGTTGCTCTAGTTGGTGAGTTATAATGATTTTGACAAGAGAGTGATGAAATAGGCTTGCCATCTGCTGAGCTGGAGGCTTTTTTTTCATGATGGTGGACATTTTTTCAATGCTTTTGCATAGGAAATAAGGCAAGTTCAACAGCTTGGTCCTGGTGAAGTGCATGAGGAGTCTAATATGATAGGAGTATATTTGGGAGAAACGACCCTCATAAGTAAAGTATTTCGTGACAATCTTCATAAGGAGGGCATACCTGTCCAGTAGATGAGAAAAAGGAAAAATGGCTTTACATGCAGCTTGACAACTAGGCTTTAGAAAAGGATGATAATGGATCAAGTCAAGATGTGTCTGCTTAAACCATATCTCTCCTATGCAAGGGATCCTAGTGGCTTAGAGACAATTTTAGGGGTCAACTCAAAATTTAACCCTGTCAGATGAACCTGATGCTTGTGAAGCCTTAAGGCAAATAACTCAGTCAATTTAGGATGGATTTTGATTTTTTGTACCTTGTTGCAGAACACAAAACATCCTAATTCTTGGAAATAAGACAAAATATAAGGTGAGGCAATCAGTTATTTGGTGTCTGTAGGCTCAAACCTATTGGGTTTGCCTCCTTTCTTGGCCTGTCTTCTTGGTCTTTGAGGCTCATCACTTTCTTCTTGATACATAATGACTAGGTTATCTTTCTTTCAATTTTTAAACAAAAAGCCTCTTTGTAGATGAAGTGCAGAGGAGAGAAGCTTTCAGGAGTCTTATGACCTCTAAACAAGGCTAGATGCTCAACCAATAATAGGTTACACTTCTATTCAAAATTTTCCCTCAAATTGTCTTAGACGCAATCTTAGCCTTAATTGGCACTTTTATAGCTCAAAAACCTGATGAGGAGATGTAAAATAATGGAAAATGCCTCTTGAAACACCTTTTCATGGTAAGAAGTAGCTTTTGGGTGAAAAAGGAGCAATTCTGGCCATTTCTGTGAATTCCTGGGCGGTGCTGCGTTTTTCTTCTAGGTGCGTAGTGCTATAGACCGGGCACTGCTTGCACGCGGAGTATTCGAAAGGAGCAATGCTGGGCATGTAGCGCCGTTGGCCTAGGCACCTCTACACGTGGAGTATGCGAAAGGAGCAGTGCTGGGTGCGCCACCCTTGGCCCAGGTGGGCTTGCACGCGGAGTATGCGAAAGGAGTAGTGCTGGGTACGCAGCATCGTTGTCCTGGGTAGCAGATATAACGGTAGGCATGAACATTTTTGGATGCTGTAGGGCGGTAACAAGAACCTGCAATGCCTTTTTTCAGGCGTGCAACATCCAATGATAAACTGCACTGGGCGTTCCTACAGGCGCGCAACATCCCCAGCTTTCTGCCCGAGGATGCTCTCCGTGGCTTTCGAAGCGCTTTCTTTTTTGCCAAAGGTGGAAATGAAAAGGAAAAGGCCATTGGGGCTATTTATACTCCCCTTTTTGAAATTATTTTGAACAACAACCCACTTTTGTAAAGTTTAACTCTACCTTTTGGATTTCAAAATCACATATTTGATTTAGTGGAGTCTTGTACTCTTTAGCTTATCTTTAGATAAATCAAAAAAGAAAATTTACACCTGGCTGTTGATGAAGGAGGTGTTGCATTTTCACCTTATCATGCCTATTTTCATTTTATCCAAATTTACATTGACTCCAAAAAAAACTTTCCACTTTGGGTCAATAATCGGATATTTGTATTTTTCAAACAAGTCATACCATGCCATTTTTCTTCTTCGGTGTGAGTTGTACTCTTCATTGTGGTCTTGAGTACATCTTTCATCGATGGTGCATACGAGAGATTTTGTCTTGTTTGCGGGCGTGGGAAAAAAAGGCGGTTGTCCTTTCCCTTTGTTATGCTTTGAGGCCCAAGCTGTCCTAATGATATTTTTCCAAAAAACACCATGCCCTTTCATACACTACCAACCTTTTGAGATTTACACGAGAGGTTTTTATCGGTATTAGTTACCTCTTATAATGACATCAAGACCTTTGTAGTAGTCACATGCAGCTCCTTGTGTGCCTTTTAACCATTATAGTTGAACTAACTAAAAGGCTCTTTAGTGCCTCTCTTTGGCTCTGTTTTGCTTTAGATTAAACATCAAGACATCCTGCGGAGATGCATTTGATATGATGGCTTGTTCTTGGCGGGTTCTCCTGTTAGGACGGGAGGGCCACCTTGGGGGGGTTGTTTGAGTGCCTTCTTTAGAAATATGACAACCTCGGCTACGCATTTATCATGATTTTACCCTTGATTCTCTCTAAAACGGTAGTGCATAAAAATGATGGTGCATGACCTACGGAAACCTAGTTTGACTTGTCACAAGGTTTATTAGGAAAGGAGCTTTTAACTTGATGGTTCAAAAACGAGAGTTTTTGAAAAAGACCTGAGGTTTTTAGATATCCCTCATATGCACCCCCACCTATAAACCTAGACATTTTTATGGTACTTTGAAGGGTTTTTCTAGGCAGACTTTTGATATCAACAATGACTGGGTAGTTAAAGAAGTAAGAGGGAAAACAGCTTAACAGCCGGACGTTGTATGAAGTAAAGAGGCTTATACATTAGATATGTAGAATGCTATAGGCAAGTATGATCATGGATAGAGTGAGGATTATTACTATAGGATGGGGTCTTGACGGGATGACCAAGCTAATCATAGTAGACAAGAGAGGAGGGAGAATGAAAAAAAAAAAGTTTCTCGAGGGGGATTTCTAGAAACATGGATATTTTTGAATTTGGTTTTCTAGAAAACCGGGACAAAACATATAGTCATCCTAAGCATAGTGAAAATTACTAATGACTAACAATGGATCCATTTGGGGATGGCGGCTCCTTCTTGGGAGGTGTCTAGAATTTGGTTACATAGCTTGCGAAGATCGGTGCCTCATCCATTGGGTGGATTCTTTCTTTTCTTTTGATGCTTTCCACTGAAATGGTAGTTTTGAAAATCAACATGATTAGCTCAACTTCTACCTTTACCTGCAGTCTATTTTGACTAACATTTTTTTCTTCCTTGGGTGCATTTTGAAGACGGGCAAACCCCTTGACATCATTATTTTTTGAAAGAGAAAAAAAACTATCTATTTCTACACTTATATCCTCCGGGAGTTGATTAAGCTAATGAACTCCTTTGATTCCCTACCTATACTACTCAAGCTGTCAAGTTTAAGCTATTTGACAAGACTTCATTCACTAGACTAAAAACATGACCAAATCGGGATTAGACAAAGTGATTTGTCATGTGTTTGTGGCATAAAAACAAGTTGCACACAAATGTTATTTTTTGTACAAAATGAGATTTAGAAAAAATGTCAGGGCCTAGGATACATAGTTTCTTTTCATCCCTATTTTCCTCTTTGGTTCTTGTTTTGAGAACGTGTGGAACCAATATCTTTATTTCTAATCTACTTTCTTTGACAAGTCAATCTTTCATAATTTGACCAACATTCTTTTCACTAACTTATCAACAATAAATTTAAAACATGTTGACTATGATTAGGCTAGATAAGCTGACAAAGAGACTTTCTTTTTACCTTTAGTAGTGGCATTTAGACTTGCACACTTTCAATATTACTATTTTTTGGGTATGGGGATGTACCATTTCTTAATTAGAATCTACCCTCTTTTTCTACTTTTCCTATTTTTGTGTTTTTCATTTTCTCAAAATAATACGAAAGAAACATGCTCATGGGGGAAAGGCTTTATTTATCATGCCTATCTATCCTAATCTAACATACATGATAGAAATTTATGCAGTGAACTCTTTTGCGGTATAGCCAATCAAGTAAGTGACTAGATGATTGCTTTTGTTCCACCTCTTAGGTATGTATGAGGAGGAGCCATTCCCACTTTGTCTTCTTGAATAGTAGCACCCCAAATTTTCTTTAATGCATAAACTATCCCTGGCATGTTTTAATCCCTCTTTAAAGGTCTCTAAGGAAAAAGCAAGGGTATTGAATAAAAAAATGGCCTAGAAGAGTTTGAAAAATGGGCTTCGTTTAGGATTGCTCGCTCCTCTACTTGACTAACCTTGGGATCCTTTTTGAAAGAGTTTCTTCTCCTCTTTATGATTATCGATTTGTGACTTCGGAATGCAATGCTATGCGCGTCTTCAAGAAATCATTTGGTATGCCATTTTGATTTAGTGAGCTGATTTATGTTTGTAAGCCATTCTCTTGATGAGAGTATGAGCATTTTATATGGCACAGTCTTCTTGAGAAGAGTCTAGTATCAGCATTAATACATTCTATAGTTTACTGTATGATAAAATGCATCAATATAGGTCGGTAGTAGAGATATATAGACATATCTTCTTTACATAAAAATTTGGATCTTGTTGTTAGCGTAGGATCTGATTTCTTTTCTTCTTTAGTTAAAAGGAGGTGTCTTTCTCTTTCGCTAGATAGACCTATGTTTCTCTTCCTTGTGTGTATTGCTCATAGGATGAATGTCTTCTTGAGGAGGTATTACAACCTCAATATAAAATTTGTTCCTCTATTTCTTTATGAGCAATTTCTTTAGTAGGTAAGGCGGTAGTGGAGCAGAACAGAATATTTTCTTTATATAAAGGTTCGAGTTTGGATTTGTACTCTTAACATTTGATATATATCTTCTTCGGTTAAAGGAGGAGGCATTTTTTGTTTTCTTTGGATTGGTAAACAATTGTTTTCTTTCTTTTTGTGTAAGGTTGATCTGTGGCTTAATGTCCTCTTGTACTTTACACAAAGTGAGATGGGTGTCCTTTGTTTTAGCTTCTTTAGAGAGATCTTGTAGGTATTCTCTTACTTTTTGATGGATTTCATCCTCAATCAACTCTTCTTGGCTATCAAGAGAGTTATCTTGAGTATGAAAAACATGAATCTCCTCTAATAGATCCTTAGGTCTGTTCCTAAGTCTTCATCAATGTTTACAGGTGTTGTATGAGGTCTTGGTTATCACAAAAATTTTCAACCAATGATAGAGATGGACAATGCCCTATATAGTGTTTATAAAATACTTTGTGGAAATCCTTCAAAGAAAACAAGATGCCGAGGTTCTAGCCATTCATACCAATTTCTCGCCTTACCTTCTAATGTTGCCATAAACATTTTCATGAGAAGCTGATCCTCATGCCATTCAACCTTAAACCTCCATATGTGTATATGAAATTTGATGAGGTGTAATAAGGGGTAATCAAATTTTTCATCTTGAAATATAAGTGAGTTTTTATCCAATTTATTTCGGGGAATTTTGTGTGGGAATCCGGGGATATGATCTCTGCTCATCGGAGCATATCTCTTTTGTATCCTTGGATCCATATTTGATATCCCGAGAAAGGATCAAGTTTGTGTCTTTTCAACCATTCTAGAGTTCAATACCGGTGGAGTATTTTTATCTGTGGGTTATTGGAGTCACCCGGAGTGGAATATTTGAAATTTTTGTCCATCATCGGCACATGATTGGGATTGCTTAATGCATTCCCGGGGAGTTTATAAAGAACTAGTGGAGTAATAGGTCCTGCGGAGGCTGAGTGGAGTCGCCGGGTGGATGTTTTTTAGTTTTTTTTGAGGGTATGTGTATGGTCCACCACAGTAAAAAAAAAACCAATCTAGGATGTTTTGGGGTTTTACGAGTTTCTTTATGTAGCCCTAGGATTTTTGAGAGTGTGTCCTACAATGAGTCATCATTTTGCTAGAATGGTGAAACAACCAAATTCTACTCTTTTTGACCAAATTCTACTCAAGTCCCACCATGATCGCCATTATGTTAGGGTCCCATGATTTTGTGAGATTGGTAAACCAAATGATAGGGTAACATAAGACCAATCTTTGGAGTCTAGGACCTAGCTTTCCTAGACCCGAGAGGATCTCTCTATTATGCGAGAAAGGATGTGAACTTGTTCTCTTTGTATGTTTGATTTTAGGCTAGTTGTTAAGTATATTTTGGTTTGTTTTGGTTTGAGGCAAAGCGTCAAATAAGACAAATGGAAAGAGTTCATCAAATGAATGGGGGCTATGGGGTCGGATAAATTCAAGGATGTCTAAATGATGGACGGGTGTCTTTACTTGGTAGATTTAGCAAGGTTAATGGATCACTTTGGGTGAGATATGAGGTGAAGTGAAACGGTAAGTTTGTGAAAAAATAAGAAGTCTTAAACTTGTATATAGTTTGAAAGTAAATACACATGAGGTAGGGAAAACCATTAATCTACATGAAACGATACTCAAACTAATAAAACATGAAAGATAAACGTGAGGTGAGACATAGAAGCATAAGAACTCTAACTTTAGAAATTCACACCTTTAGCTGTTGGAAAAACATATAAGATTTAAACAAATAACTTAATATATGGAGAGGGAAATCCTAAAGCAAATATATATCAAACAATCGAAGCGTGAAATAAGTTGGTAAGCATAGACCAAAGGGCAAGATCGGAATGAGACCCTCTTTGACTTAACCTAAGCAATCAATATTTCATAGAAAGGTTTCAGAAATAGAGTTTTGAGAACTTCAAATAAGCAGGGCATACCTTGAATCAGATTTGATAGCTAACATACTGACCATTAATGAAACAAATGAAAATTTCTTGGTAGACCTAAGGAGCATTTAAGAATTCCTTATAATGACCAAGAAGAAGAAAACATCAAAGATGTAATAAACAAGAGGTTTGAGGTGCTTCCATGAGCATATCTCAACCTATAATTTTCTGATCTACAAAAAATAAGAAGCATGAAACATTAATGAAAACAAGAAGACATAAAAAAATTAGGGAAACATCACCATTCACCAAGATATGGAATCCTACACACAATGCTCCTCCACCATCAAGCCAAGCAGACATTCATCCACTTCATAAGACCAATATTTTCTCCAAGCTCATAAAAATATGTATTGCTCTTAACATGTGAAGTTCTCCTATTTTTACAATGAATCCTCATGGTTTATATAAGCCAAGAGGATAAAGAGCTCACTAGAGCAACTAGAAGGCCATTGGCCAAAGAAAAATATCTAAAACTGCCCTTGAGGCCTTACAAGGTCCAAGGCACAAAATATCTCTTCAAAATATCATTTTTGGACCAAAATAGAAAAAATATTGACTTTTAGGCTCTGAAATGCATTATAGAACTTTCCTAATGCACATTTTCCTTGTCCACACAAGAATGCAGAAATCTGTCTCTGTTTTTTGCAAAATTTCTGGGCGCGCAGCACCAAAAAAGGCCTTTTTGCAACAAGGTTTTGGAGGCCTTCCCGATGTCAAAAAAGGCTCTGTGATGGCCCATTGGAAAGCTATGGATGTCTAATTTCCAAATGTACTTGATTGTTTTCAATTGGATCTTTTTAATTTTCTCAAAATGTAGAAAGGTGCAGATTCTCAGGGGTGCAACACATGCTCAGAAACAGTGGCAGAAAGGTGAAAAAATGGTTGTTTTTGGATCTTTTGAGGGACCAAAAAAGCTCCAAACGTGCTGAAATTTTCTGAGCATTCTCCCCTAATACCAAGGAATCAAAAAATGTAAAATTTTCCTACTGAATATTCTCTGAGAAAAAGCGCAGCGTCCGGGGTGTTGTGCTCCTAGGCTTAAAAATTCACAAAAAACCAAAAAGTGTCCAATTTTGCTCAAAATTGGTGAGTGAATCCCTCAAGGGTCACTAGAGACCTGTAATGAAGCTTGAGCCAAGATTCCAAACCTAGCTTGGTATTTTCCATCTTTTGGTGCTGGGCGCCTCCTTTGGGCAGTTTCGAGCTTTTTCCTAGCAAACTGATTTCTCTTTTTATGATGCTCAGTCATCTTTCTTTGTAAGCCTAGATTCTTGTTTGCTTTCTCCAAATTAGCCTCCAAATGAAGGTTTTCCCTTTCAAGCCATTATTATTTTTCATTCATGGGCTTCTTACCCTTTTCTTTCTTTGGCAATCCACCCTTGTCTTTCTTTGGCAGTTTACCTCTGCTCCTCAATGCCCTGGTGACATTGCTTTTCACTGTTTGTGTGACTTTACCTCTCACTGTTTTGGTGATTTTACTTTTTACTTGTTTTGAGGAGGAGTGCATTTTCCCTTACCTTTTGGAGGAAAAAAACACATGCCTCCTGTTATTGCCCAAATCTACCTCAGGCTGAAGGAAGGCAGAGTCTAGGGTAACATCAAACCATGCTTAATCTAGTAGCTAGCCCTACCAGATCGGGAGATGGCTCTCTCCTCGTCAATCTCAGCAAAAATAATCAGCGAGGCTTGAGATGACTTGAAATAAAAGCTTATTTTAGGCTAGGTATATATGTAAAGGAGTTTGATTTGATTTTGAAGGTGTTTGTTGGAATCAAAGGGAAAGGCAGATTTTGGGTCCGTGAAATGATCAGTTTTGTAGAGGGTTGAATGGGGAAAGGAACGCAATTGTTTTGATGCTTCGAAATTGAATGAAATGGATAGATCAGACCGGTGAGGAGTTGAAGAGGGTAAGAGGCATTCAATAATCCTCTTCAGACAGTTGAAAACATGGAAAATTAAACAAAATTTCAAGGTAGAGCACTGCAAATCTAATGGATTCCACCTTTATCACTTATTTGTTTAATTTAAGAAGAAAGGAGAAGGGAAATGATACACATGAAACTTCAGTAAACTTACAATCACAGAGAGAAACACACCATCAAAACATAGAGCCACATGGATCCCAAAGAGTGCTGCAAACCCTGGTATATTCCTTTGCCAAAATGCAGAGATGAAATGTATAATGAAGCTCAAAGCAATCCCAAGTGTCCAACCCTGAAAATGACTGAAAAACTACAAGATATAGACAAGAATAACTCATCCCCATGCCTCTAGGGGTCGATCTCACTAGTTTAGAAGCTGTTTCAACAAGATCTAAACTAAGAACTGGAAAATAGGCAGTGAAACAGCTTGCCTCTATAAGATAGGAAACTGATTCATTCAGTTACAATTCACTTTTTGGTGAATGAATCTACTTACATGAGTAAAAATGTGCCAAAATTACATCAAAGCCATGAAATTACATCAAGTTACATCAAGAGTTTCACATTTATAGATGAAAAATTCAAACTTGCCAAAACTAGGCGAAAAACTGAGTTACTGAGTGAAGACTAGGCCAAAATTCCCAATGCGCCGCGCCTGAAATCTCTATGCATGGCGCCACTTTGGAGCTAATTTTGAGGGCCTTCCAGGAGTCCAAATTTAGTGCAGGATAGATCGTTGGAAATATATGCCTGTATACTTTCCAACACAAGTGGAATTTATGAATTTGGTTGCCATTTTCCTCTCCAAAAATCAAATCTCCCAACACTGCTTCCTTTGTGTCCAAAAAGTGGGAGAAAGGCCATTTTTAAGGTGCTTTTGACCCTTCAGGCAACCCAAAACTTGTCAAAATCCTTAGGTAATGGGTAGGAATGCATAAATTTTGATGAAAAATCCAGAAATACAAAGTTTTCTTCAATAGGGGCTGCCAATTATAAGCGCGCGCCAATTGGCGCGACACGTCGGGCAGGAAAATCTGTGTTAAGGCCAAAAATTTCAAAATTGACAAAAAGTTTCCCAAATTTCTTGAAATTTGGGCTGAATGTCTGCCATCAAGTGATATGCTGAGCCAAGGAGGCTTCGGCCAAAATTTGGAGTCTATCATGCCTTTTGCGATGCTTTAACGCCCTCTTTAGCTTTGCCTTCAGGATCTTGATTTGCGCCTTGCAAACATGATTCCTCGCCCAATAATGATTCTCCATGTGCCTGAGCATGTTCTTTTCATTTTTGGCCTTCTCCAATAGCTTCTCTAGATGAATATTGACCCTCTCAAGCCAAGTCTCTCTATCAGCCTTAATCTCTCGCTCAATGGATGTCATCTCGGTTTGGCTTCTTTGGGCAGCTTGCGAGTTCTCACGAATGTTTTGCAACTCCATGATTGTTTGATGATCTTCCAACTGTTTGTTTCGCTGCTCCAGGTAGTTTATAATCCATTGGGCTCTCTACAATTTAACAGTCAAGGTGTCTATCTCCGCCTTCTACTCCTGAATAGTCTCTCTCAACTTTGAGCTTGTAGAGCTCAAATCCTCATCAATGAGTATGAAACCTGTATCCTAGCCTCCTGAAGGCCCCTCATCCTGCATAGGCCTCTTACCTCTGTCCTGTACCTGTACCTGTGCTGCTGATGATGGAAGTGAGACCCCTTCCACCCCAGGTGGAGATAATACTCGTCGAGCTACTGCAAATAATCCTCTAGTGCCTCTCTGATAAGTGACATATGTCAGCACACTAGTAGTCTTTGTCTCGTGACCTCCATGATGATACAAAGGTTCACCTGCATCATGAACAACCTCTGGAGGAACCTGAGGAGCTATGAAGAAATCATTGGAAATGAAATCCTCCCATGAAACACCCTTCAATCCAAGTTGATGCACAACGACTATCTTAATGAGTGCATAGTGATAATTACTGTTGTACTGCTGCTCAGGAGTTTTCCTCTGCACGAGAGTGGTCATTCTCTCGATGTTCCGACACATGAAATAGGGAAGGTTCATCATCCTAACCTTGGTGAAATGCATCAATAACATGATATGATAGGCATAGATGTGTGAAAAGTGGCCCTCACAACTGAAATATCTGATAATAAGTTTCATCAGAGGCGCATAGGAATCCTTCAAGAGCCGGAAAGGAAACACTCTGCTGAGTTGTTTCACAAAGCTAGGCCTGATATATGGTTCATAATGCACTCTATCCACCTGCTGTCTTTTGTTCCACTGGTCTCACACATTCAGTATTCCAGTTGCTTGAGAGATAGTTTCCGGTGTCAAAGTGAAAGTTACACCGGCAAGAGTTACCTGACCATCATGTAAATGCAATACAAACAAACAAGCCAACTCCTGATGATAATGTATCCTAGCAATCATTTCACAAAATTGAAGACATGACTGTTGTTGGAAACATGCCATGGCAAGTGGGCAAGCCTACAATTCAGCCAATGAAGTGGACTCTTCTCTCACATGTCTACCACTTTTATGAGGCCTTCTAGGTGCATGTAACTCAGTGGTGGAATCACTATCTCGGTCATATGATGTATTAGTATCTGTCTCCATAATGTCCAAGGTCTATGCAAGTTCTATGTTGTATTGGATAGATGAAAATGAGAATTTTAGTGCCAAATGTATGGTAGTATGGGATGGACTGTGGAGAAATAGGGTAGTGGGAAGAAATGAGTTTAATCAAGTGAAATTTGAGATATAAGGACAGCCACTTGACTTCTTGGGAAAACTTGGGGTTTGGGAAATTTTGCAAGTGAGATGAGAAAATGAGAATTATAGGAAATGAAATGACTTTAGGGATAGGGGAATAGGCTTAGGAATGAGTGCCTTTAGGGATGTAAGAGGATGGGGGATGGACTGTAGTGATGAAATAACAGTGATGGGAGATGGGGGAAAAAAAACAAGGTGGGGAGATGGAATGATTGACACCAAAATTATTTGCAAAACCCAAAGGAGGCCCTTCTCAACAAGATAATAGGGTTTAGTTTTTTTATTTTTCAAATCCTTATAAGCAACAGCCAATACATTTTCATTGGCAATTCAAAGGTCACATGGACTTACTTAGACAAAGGAGACCGAATCGATTTGGATTTTTGAAGAAATGGCACAAATTTTGTTTTCGGCCCAATGCGCCGCACAGTCAACCCAGTGCGCCGCGCCCTTCTGATGCGTCATGCTGGAACAAACTAACACACGGAGGAGCGACCCTATGCGCTGCGCTCAGTCTATGCGTCACGACACCTGCCTAGTGTGTCACGCAACCAACTTCAACATAGTCTGCCCTCTAAACTTCTTTCTTCACTCCTCCACGATTTTTCTTGGCTCACTGCTGTTCTTGGCATGCAAATGAATCTTTGAAACATGAAAATATATTTTATGCCAAATATTTAAATTTTTTATTTTTGAAACCCACTTTGTAATGTTTGAAAACTTTGACACTTTTAAAGAACTCTGTTTTGCTTGCTTTTGGTTTTTGGACTGAATGATGAGCTTCTTGTCTGTTTTGTAGGGAATGGATGGCATGGAGTTTTGGCAAAGGTGACCAGGGCTGCGAATGGACTACTATTACAAATGAAAAACTTGAAAATTACATTGCATTTATTACAAAAAGATGAAATAGACAATTTTTCTTCAAAACAGAGTTTTGAAGAAAAATCATTATCAAGCATTATGATGATGAAATTTTTGCACTGAAACCTTATTTGAAGCTTCATCATGTGCTTGCTGACCATTATTAGGCATTTTGAGACTTTATTAACTAAACCCTAGACCTAATGAGACTAAAACCCTAAAGTAATTCTTTTCCAACTATGAAACCAAACATGACTGTACATGATTTTAATGAACAGAACTAGGTCAGCAAGTACAAGACATGAGGGATATGAGTGAAAAGCCCCTACCGTCAGATGATCCATGCTCCTAACAGAATGCAGTTGAATAAACTGAGTGAGACACCTAAAATGAAATGTAGTAAGAGAAATTTGATCTCTGAAGAAGGGATGAATATACCGACTCTAACACCTCCTACCTTTTTGATAAGGGATGATGAGAGGTGTTACAAACTGGGCTTGTTTAATCTGGTCACTTATAGCCCTAGGACTGTCCTTTTCTTCAAGAATGTTCTCTGTGGGTGTCCCTTTTTTACGAAGTCCCTTTGATTATCAATTTCAACATTTTTTATGGTCTTATCACCAGGAGTACCCTCAAAAATGTCATACTCTGTTTTTGCATTGTGGGAGGTGCCTAGGTTTGATACTCTTTCATCTTCAGGATTGTCTACTTCCTTACCCTTTTTACTACTATTTTTATTGTCAACATTCCTTGAATCCTTGACATCACTTCCTTGTTTATTCAAAAAAACTCTGAAAACTATCTTTGGACCATCTTCATCAATCTGGCCATTTTCATGACTGTTTTATTCTTGTTTGGCACTGTCTGTTGTGAGGTTGTTAGTGTATTTTTCTTCACTATGAGTCTCAACATCTTTTCCTCCTTCCTCACCATGGGTATCACTGCTTGAAACTCTGTTCTCTTCCTAATTTGCACTTTTATCTCTGCTACTATTTTGACTGTCTCCTTTTTGGCTGCTTTCATTTTTGTTGTTTCTACTATCTTGCCCTTGGTTGCCTTCATCCTTGTTGTTTTCCTCTTTCTTGTCACTGTCTGCTATCAGGCTGTTAGTGTCTTTTTCCTCACTAGGAGTGTCAGCACCTTGTCCTTCTTCCTCACCATGGATATCACTGTTTGAAACTCTGCTCTATTCCTTATTTGTATTTTTAGAGCTGCTGCTGTTTTGATTGTCTTATTTTTGGCTATCTTTCTCTTTGTTGTTGTCTTTATTTCCTTCCCCTTTGTTGTCTTCATTTTCTCTGCTATTTTTTCTATCTTCCCCTTGGCTATATTCATCTTCTCCATCACTGTTTGTAACATGATCAACACTATTTTCCTCAAGGCCTTCATCATCTTTTCCCTCACTGTTTGTATCATCTCCCTTATCTTCATTATTTTGGTCATCACTCCTTGATTCATTTTTATTATCACTGTTTTCTTTAGGGCCTCTGCTACTTTCTTAAAGGCCATTTCCTCCTTTATTTTCATTATCTTCTTCCTCACTTTCATCAAATTCTTCCTTACTTTCATTATCTTCTTCCTCACTCTCATCTTCTTCACACTTTTCCTCACTTTGATCATTTCTGCTTTCTTCCTAATCATTAGTTCTTCCTTCAGGGCCACTACTGCTTTCTTCATGATCACTTATGTTTGGAGAAGGTGTTTTTAGAATGTTTTCTTGGGAGAGTGATTCATAGGAGGAAAGTGAAACATAGTTAATGGAGGGCGATGAAGGAGTATGAGGAAGATTTTGAGAAGAGGATGGCACATTTTGCAATAGGATGCAGGATGAAGAGGCGAAGTCATCATGGGTGATAAAGGCTTCCCAAGGAATGCCTTGTTGCTCTAGTTGGTGAGTTATAATGATTTTGACAAGAGAGTGATGAAATAGGCTTGCCATATACTGAGCTGAAGGCTTCTTTTTCATGATGGTGGACATTTTTTCAATGCTTTTGCATAGGAAATAAGGCAAGTTCAGCAGCTTGGTCCTGGTGAAGTGCATGAGGAGTCTAATATGATAGGATTATATTCAAGAGAACCGACCCTCACACGTAAATTATTTCATGAAAATCTTCATAAGGAGGCTATACTTGTCCAGTAGATGGGAAAAAGGAAAAATGGCTTTACATGCAGCTTGACAACTAGGCTTTAGAAAAGGATGATAATGGATCAAGTCAAGATGTGTCTGTTTAAACCATCTCTCTCCTATGCAAGGGATCCTAGTGGCTTTAGATATAGATTTAGGGGTCAAATCAAAATTTAACCCTGCCATATGAACCTTATGCTTCTGAAGCCTTAAGGCAAATAACTTAGTCAATTTAGGATGGCTTTTGATTTCTTGTACCTTGCTGCAAAACTCAAAACATCCTAATTCTTGGAAATAAGACAAGACAGAAGGTGAGGCAATCAACTCTTTGGTGTCTATAGGTTCAAACCTATTGGGTTTCCCTCCCTTATTGGATTGTCTTCTTGGTCTTTGAGGCTCTTCACTTTCTTTTTGAGACATAATGACTACTTTTCCCTTTCTTTCAATATTTAAACAAAGGCCTTTTTGCTGATGAAGTGAAGAGGAGAGAGGATTTTTAGGAGATTTAGGACCTCTTAACAAGGCTAGATGCTCAACAGAGAATAGGTTACACTTCTATTCAAATTTTTTCCTCAAACTGTCTTAGACACAATCTTAGCCTTAGTTGGCGCTTTTATAGCTCAAAAACCTAATGAGGAGATGTAAAATAATGGAAAATACCTCTTGAAACACCTTTTCATGGTAAGAAACAACTTCTGGGAAAAAAGGGGAAATTCTAGCCTATTTTGTGAATTCCTGGGTGGTGCCGTGCTTTTCCTTCAGGCGCGCAGCGTCAGCCCAGATGTTGTCTGCACGAGGTTGTGTGTGACGGGCATAGTGGTGGGCGCGCAACGTCTTCCCGGGCACTGCACGCACGTGACTATGTTTTGACAAGCACCGTGGTGGGTGCGCAATTCCTTTTGGCCAAGGCGACAGACACAATGGTAGGTGCACAGCACCGATGGGCCCGGGTGCTATCTGCACGAGGAGTCGGGGCACTGCCTGGCGGGAGCTCCTGCACATCAGGAAGAAAATAGAATAGACAACGTTGTTCTTTAGGCGTGCAACATCCAGTTAAAAAATGCACTGGACACACCTACAGGCACGCAGCTTTTTCTTACAGGCACATAATGTTTGCGAAAAATTGCCTGAGGATGCTCTCCAAGACTTCAAACGCACTTCTTCTCTTGCCAAAGGTGGAATGAAAAGGAAAAAAGGCCATTGGGGCTATTTATACTCCCCTTTTTGAAATTATTTTGAACAAAACCCCACTTTTGTAAAGTTTTAACTCCACCTTTTGGATTTCAAAATCACATATTTGATTTAGTGGAGTTTTGTACTCTTTATCTTATCTTTAGGAGATAACTCAAAAAAAAATTTACACCCTCTGTTGTTGATGAAGGAGGTGTTGCATTTTCACCTTATCATGCCTATTTGCATTTTATCCAAACTTTTGAAACTGACTAAAAAAAAAACCTTTCCACTGTGGGTCAATAATCAAATATTTGTATTTTCAAACAAGTCATACCATGTTGTTTTTCTTCTTCAGTGTGATTGTACTCTTTATAGTGGTCTTAGTCTGTCTTTCATCTGATGGTGCATCTGACAGCTTTTGTCTTGTTTGCAGGGGCACGGGAAAAAGGGCAGTTGTCCCTTTCCTAGTTATGCTTTGAGGCCCAAACTGTCTTAATGATCTTTTTCCAAACATCACTATGCCCTTTCATATATTACCGACCTTTTGAGATTTACACAGAGGTTTTTATCAGCAGTAAGTTACCTCTTATAATGACATCAAGACCTTTTTAGTAGTCTCCAACTCACTGTTGTACCTTTTAACCACTGTAGATGAACTAACTGAAAATCTCTTTGGTGCCTCTCTTTGGCTCTGTTTTGCTTTAGATTAAATATCAAGACATCCCTGCAGATATGCATTTGATATGATGGCTTATTCTTGGAAGATTTCATTGCTGGACCAGGAGGGCCACCTTGGAGGTTGTTTGAGTGCCTTCTTTAGAAATATAACAACCTCAGCTCTGCTTATCATGAGTTCACCCTTGATTCTCTACGAAACAGTAGTGCATAAAAATGATGGTGCATGACCTATGGAAACCTAATTGACTTGTCTGCAAGGTTTTTTAGGAAAAGGATTTTCACTGATGGTTCAAAATCAGAGTTTTTGAAAAAGACACAGGGTTTTTAGATATCCTCATATGCACCGCCACCTATAAACCTAGACATTTTTATGGTACTTTGAAGGGTTTTCTAGATATACTTTTAATATCAACACTGACTTGGGCAGTTAGGAGAGTAAGAGGGAAAACTTGGCTTAACTTGGCCATACAATTTTTTGAAGTAAGAAGGCTTATGCATCAGATGTAGAATGCTATAAACAGAAGTACCAATCATGGATAGAGTGAGGCTTATTTCTCTAGGATGGGGTCTTGACAGGATGACCAAGCTAATCATAACAGACAAGAGAGGAGGGAGAGTGAAAAAAAAAAATTTCTCTGAGGGGATTTCTAGAAACATGAATATTTTTTGAATTTGGTTTCTAGAAAACCTGGACAAAGCATATAGCCATCTAAACAAGTTAAAATTACTGATTACTAACAATCACATCATGAGGCACCATTTTAAGATGAGGAGCCATTACATATTGACACTAACATGGAAGACTTGGAGGTGAATGAAGAGAAAAAAACATCGGAGTAGATCATCATGGAGAAGGATGCTGAGATCAGAGAACTTAACAAAAAATTGTCAAAGGCTAACTTCTTTCTCTCATTCTTGGAGCGGGAAAACATGCAATTAAAGGTAAATAAACTACTCTTAAACAAGCCCAAAGTTGATTTGAGAAGAGGTTATGTAAAGGGTAAGGCGGTGGTTGAGATTGATGATTCAGATGATTAGGAAGAGTAGGTTGGAATAAAGAGACCAAGGACAAGAGGCCTCAAAAGGGCACTTGAGTAGCAAAAAGAAACAACTCCACTAAGGAATCGAATGGCAGATGATGAACTCATATTGGTATAAATTGAGAAAAATAGGGAATATTGGCCTGATAGGGTGAATTTTCACTTGGAGAGCCCCCTCAAGATGGTAAAAAATAATATAAACATAAAAAAAAACATGGCTATGCATTACTATACAAGGAATCGGGTCTCCAAGGTTAGAATCAAGTAGTTGAAGAAAAAGCTCAAGGAAACCCTAATGAGGAAAAAAGAGAAGGATAAGTTGGATTTTCTTGCTGAAGCCTCTCTCATGGCATGAAATATCATCACTAGCCTTCATGGAACAATTTTTCTTAATTTTTGAATAAATTTTGAAATTTTTTGGTTTTTTGTGACTTTTGGTCAATTTGGAAAACACAGTATAGCCAAAAGTGCAGTGCCTTAGCACTATGCTTTTTCCTCAGCCATCAAAATTCCAAAAAATTCATATTATTGGATATATATTGACTCATACATCTTTGATATCCACATGGGGTTCCTTGTTAGCAATATGGTGAAGAGAAAATGCCAAAAAAGAGGTCAAAAACACACTTTTTGCCATTGTTTTGGAACAGGCGCTGCTCTTTTTGGAGTAGTTGTGGGAAAATGAAATTTTATCCCTCATGGAGTGTCCATATCACTTTATTGAGGTGTACAAAGGAAACTAGACATCATCATATTTCCAGTTCATCTTTCAGAAGTGGATTTGGAGCATGGGAAGGTCTCTGAAAGCCTCTCACAATTAATAGTAAATGGGCATGTTATAGTAACTTTGATGTAGTTTTGGACGTCATTAATGAGGAGAAGCTTAGTCAACTCTATTTGGAGGATTTTGTTTAACCTACCTAGACATTAGGGTTTTCTTGAGAGATATTTGTGAGCTATTCCTACACTAAAGGATTCGACCCCTGAGAGAGGGGAAGTTGTTTTTGAGTCTATATGTATGGAATTTTCAATCATTTTGATGGTTGGACATTAGAGAGTGGAAATATTATAGCTTTTACTTCACTTTTTATAGGAAATCAAAGTACAGTTGTAGCTATTATTCAGGAATTCTCTTGTTGTGTGCTTGTGATAATATTTTCTCTCTATTAAAGTTTTATATGAATGATATACTTGGATTCTTTCCATATCTATGATCTTCAATGATTTTCCTAAGAGGTTTTAAGCAGAATTGTTTTCATGAAAGCTCTCTTTTGTTAGGAATATCATTTTGTGTAATTTTCCTTATTCATTAATGAATTCATGGTGCACATGCTCATTATGATCTCTTGCTCTTTCAAACCCTACACTACACCAACAAATTTCTAAGCCATCACAAAAGCATAGCTATCTTGCTCCTCTGTATCTCTTGCAACTAAAACATTTAATAATTTGACCTAGTTACCCGATTTTCACTCCTAATCCAGCAGAAAAACCCTAAATATTTCAAAACCCTAGAGCTGAGCTATCTAGCCTAAAATCCATTCTTGCACTAGTTAATTCCTTGGTTGTTATTTTCATAGAGAGAGCCCTATATGGTTTGGTACGTCTATCTACCAAAATAAAAGCTTGGTTTGAGGTTACCTCCCTCGATTTCGTTTCAACGTTGGGATATTGTGGAGGCTAACGGGCACCAAGAAATATTCTAATTTAATTTTCCCTTGAATTAAATTAGAATAAAATTGTAATTGCACATCACAAGACAACTTGTACGAGTTAACTAAGTTAGTATGACCTAGTTGGTTTATTTAATTCAAGTTGAGAGTCCAACTTGACTCATGTATAGTGTCTCCTACATTATAGGAGCCCTAATGACTTTATTTTGAGTTATAATTAAATAACTCAGTTTATCTGAGTTAAATATAGTTTAATTAGTTCTAACTGATGGAGGAACTAGGGAGAGGTCAAAGAGTGGAACTTGGACTTGAACCACATCTATTGATCAATTATTTAACCGATGAGTCACTCATAAATAACTCATGCATGTTAGTTCTGAGAAATACCTAGTTGATATTGGAGTTCAAGGGAAGTGTACTATGAGTTGTATAATCATCCAAATTGTATAGGTGGTGCATGCAGTCAGAGGAAGGCCCTAGATGGATTTCATAGTATTGGATGGTGATTTCCTTAATTAATAGGGGCTAATTACCAAAGGAAATAGCACAAGGAAATATGGATCCTGGGAGGTAGAAATTGGTTAAGTATTGGCCTAGGCTTGTCTAAGAAGCAGTGAGATAGATAGAGATATTGCAGAGGTTTCTCAGGCTTGAGAAAAGCACTGTAATATTCTCATATATTTTGACTTATGAAAAATATAGATAGTGAGGTTTTTAGATGAGGCTTTCCCAAGGAAATAATTGTGTAATGTGTGATTGAAATTCTTTATCTTATATGCTTTTTGATTTCGTGATCGTAATTAGTTTCCGTAATTGGTAGAGTATATTCAAGTGTATTTTTTTAGCATATTACAAATAGTAGTTTGAATCTACGTGGAATTTCTACATGGCATCATATTAAGAATAACTATAGAAGAGACGAATATGATTTTTTACTTGTAGGAGGAACACGTTTTGCAGAGCTAATATTCAAGGCATAGTAGTAGAATCAATGTGGCATTCTATGGTCCGAGGCACGAGTATGACCTTGATGGTAGGTCAAATTACAATGGATTGAAGGATTTCATTGAGAAGGACATCCCGAAATGAGCTCCAATTGATGCATATAAGCTAGTAGAGTGGAAGAAGTGCGTAGAAAAAACAAGAAGGATATTACTGGAAGGATTTAGAGATCATATTTTCTCGAACCTCCATGGTAAGGAAACTCCATTTTCAATGTGGAAAGTCTTGATAGAATTTTTTTAGAACAACGATGACCAGAAGGATCTAAAATTGAAGGAAAATATTAGAAAAACCAAGATGGAGAAGGGTAACACAATACCGTAGTACTTGACCAAGTTCACCCAATGTAGGGATGAGCTTGGAAGTGTTGGTGTTACAGTTGTCGAGGATGATCTGGTTAGCCTAAAACTTATAGGCCTTGCCAAGAGCTGTAACAACTACTAGGGTTCAGTAAATGGGAGGGAGAAGCTACCAGAGTGGGAGCGATTGTTGTTTGAATTGGTGCAGGAAGAGATTAGGAGGAACAACATCGATGGAACCTATCCAAAGCATGATGATGAGGAGATTTGTGCCTTCCCTGGAAAGGAAAAAAAAGGAAAGGGAAGAAGTCCCAATCCAAAGGAGATTCCAGTCAGGTGGGCAAGAAGAAGGACTTATCGAAGTTTAAATTTTTTCACTGTCATGACCTGGGACATTATGCCACGAAGTGTCCACACAAGAAGGCCATAAATAATCCCTTAGGAGAAGTGGCAAGTGAAGCTCTTGCTTCACAATTTGAGTTGGATTTCACACTCATTTCTTGCATAGTGACATTGGTGATGGGTTATGTGTGGTACATGGATAGTGGAGCCTCATTCAATATGACCAAAAACAAATAATTCTTTAGTGACCTAATGGAGAAGGACATCTAGATGCACATCAATATGGGAGATGATGAAAGGTACAGTGCCACCGAAATTTGTAATGTTACTTTTCAGAGGGAGTCTGGTTCTCCTCTCACATTAAACGATGTCATATATGTTCCTGGTTTGAACAAGAATTTAGCTTCAATTTATATGATTGAAGACCATGGCTATGATTTCATATTTAGAAAAGGAAATGTGTTCCTTCATCACATCGCCACAGGACAAGTGAAGCGGATCCAGATTTGGGTAAAGAACCTCTAAAAATTAGAAGTAGAATATTGTGTTTCCTTGAGCACGAAATAAGAGAAGGTACAAAGCCAAGACATATATTAGTTATGGCATAGTACTTAGCCATTTGCACCATGGAGCTTTGAATATAATGAAACATATTTATATAGGACTTCCCAATGGTGCACTTGAGCAACGTGATACATGCAAAGGGCGTACATTGGGTAAGTACACCAAAGCCACCTTTCATGATAAGGACAGTCAAGCGCAAGCAATCCTTGAAAGAGTTCGCTCAGATGTGTGTGGACCATTCTCAAAAACCTCCATGGCCAAGAACAAATATTATGTGATTTTTTAGATGATTTCTCATGTAAGTGTTGGATATTATTCATGCAGAATAAAAACCATACGTTCTCAAAATTTTGTGAGTTCAAAACACTGTTTTAGAAAAATAAAGGCAGGAATGTGAAGGCTCTCAGGAGCGACAATGGTGGAGAATATGTGTCGAATGAATTCAAGAAATTTTTTGCTTCATAGGGAATTTGATGGGAATTGATAGCACTTCCACCTACAATAAAATGGGATTGTAGACAGAAATAAAAGAAGTATTGTGGGAGAGACATGAGAAATTTTGCATGATCATAGTCTACTGTTGCACTTGTGGGTTGAAGCATGTAACATAGCATTATATGTGCAAAAAAAAATTCATCATCAGATTCTAGGGATGAGTACACCATAGGAAGCCTTTTTAGGTAAGAATCCAAATGTGGCTCACTTTAAGATATTTGGTTCATTAATTTATTGTCATGTAACCAAATATTAAAGGAAAAATATAGAACCAACAATAGAGTTGGGCATATTTTTGGGGTACACTGATACACCTCACAACTATCGGGTGTACTTTCCATCTCACAGGATGATAGTGGTTCGTACATATGTGAAATTTGATGAATATAATGCCATGATAACTTCCCTTGAGAGGGAGCTTCAGTTGCATGAATTTGAGGAGCTTTTAGCTCCAAAGGAAGAACCTCAAAATGTTGTGTAGAAACCACAAATTGAGAAGCAGAGAGTTGAAGAAACCACTCATATATAGACATCCAAAGATGGAAGGAAGCACACCTGAGAGGCTGAAAAATGTATCCTTGATGCTAGAGATACTGTGGGAGCACCCACATCAAAACGAAGGTAGAGGATGTCCCCAAAGTAGTACATTGGCTACATGGCTCTTATGAGTGAGAGTGTAGAGACCAAGCCATTCTCATTCGAGGAAGGAGTGTAGTAGCCAACATGGGTTTATACCATGGTAGAGAAGTATGACTACGTTATTAAGAATAGTGCATGGGAAATTGTCTCAAGGCCATAAGACAAGTTTGTTGTAGGATCTAGGTGGATCTAGAAGGTGAAGTAAGTAGCAGATGGGAGTGTCAAGAAACACAAGGCCATATTTGTGGCCAAGGGGTTCTCTAAAGTGGAGCGAATTGATTACGAGGAGACCTTTTCTCCAGTAGAAAGGTACTCTTCAAATAGATCTATTATAGCACCTTCAACGTAGATGGGATGGAAGATACATCAGATGGATATGAAGACAACCTTCTTCAACAGAGTGATTGAGGAAGAGGTGTACATAGAGCATCCAAAAGGATTTGAGACCTTCAATAGAGAGTTGCATGTGTTCAGACTCAAGAGAGCATTGTATGGACTGAAATAAGCACCTCGTGCTTGGTACACCAAGATCAAAATATATCTCACCGGGTTGGGCTTCACCAAAAGTGAAGAAAAAGAAAATATTTATCATATTGTGGTTGAAGGTAAATTATTGATTATAGTATTATATGTTGATGATTTAATTCTAGCATGTGATGAGAAGCTGATAAAATATTGAAAAGAGGATATGGAAAGATAATCCGAGATGAAATAAATGGGGCTCTTACATTATTTCCTTGGTTTTGAAATTTGGCAAAGAGATGGGGAACTATTTATCTCTCAGGGAAATTATTCCAACAAGATACTGAAGAAATTTCAAATGGAGAGAAAAAAACCCATGGAGAGTCCTCTAGCAGGGAATTGGAGGAAGGACTATGCTACTTCAGGTGAGGTGGTAGAGGCTACCATTTACATGCAGCTTGTGGGTTCATTCATGTACTTGGTGAAAACACGACCAAACATGTGTTATGCAGTTAACCAACTTAGTCAAGCAATGCTTAATCCAACCAAGCTCTACAAGAAGGTAGCCAAACATGCATTGAGATACCTCAAAGGCAACACTCAGATTGGTATTTGGAACAAATGGATAGAGGGAGTGAAGCTTCAAGGCTTCACATATGCATATTAGGAAGGGAGTCCATCCGACATGAAGATAACATCAGGGGGAATCTTTAGTATTGGGTGAGCAACAGTTTCCTAGTATAGCAGGAAGTAGAGATCACTTGCACTCAGTTTAGAAGAAGTAAAGTACATGGATGCTAGTCAAGCAGCTTGTGGGGCTATATGGATGAGGAATATCTTTGTTGGGTTTTTTGGTTAAATAATGGATCCTACAATTTTTTAATGTGAAAACCATATTTGCATCAAACTCTTTTTTAATATATTTTTTCATGATAGGTCCAAGCATATCGACATCTCATACCACCATCTCAGAGATTGTGTGCGGAGCTGGATCATGATGCTAGAGTACATTCCTACAAAGGAAACAAGATGAAAACATCTTGACGAAGCCTTTGTCAAGAGGAAAGTTAAATTTCCATAGAGGTAGGATCAGGGTATCTAATAATCCATTTCTTGCTGAGAGGGAGTGTTGAAAATGGCACCAAGAAAGATTCTAATTTAATTTTCCCTTGAATTAAATTAGAATAAAATTGTAATTCCACATCACAAGAAAACTTGTACAAGATAAATAAGTTAGTATGACTTATTTGGTTCAGTTAATTCAAGTTGAGGGTCTAACTTGAGTCATGTATAGCGTCTCCTACATTATAGGAGCCCCGGTTGAGTTTTTTTTGAGTTGTAATTGATTGACTCAGTTTATCTAAGTTAAATTTAGTTTAACTAGTTCTAACTAATGGAGGAACTAGTGCAAGGCCAAAGAGTGGAACTTGGAATCGAACCACATCTAATAATCAATCAGTAAACTGATGATTCACTCATAAATAACTCATGCATGTTAGTTCTTAGAAAGGCCCTATTAGCACTCCACTAGTTCTTCGATGGCTGAAAAGGAGACCAGCAAAGGTAACCACATACCACTTTGACCTAGTAGATAGCCCTACCAGACTGAGAGTTTTATCTCAATGTGATCACAACCAAGGATTTACTATAACATGAACTATATTAGGCTAGATATGATAGGCTCAGGTAGGCTTTGAGAAATTTAGGGTTTGATGTTGGATCAGGGATGAAACCAAGTAGCTAGGTCTAGCTATCAAAGGGCTTACATCTGAAAAAATATAAAGGAGAAAGGTAGAAATGGATTTAAGATGTATTTAGGGTTTTTAAGGTATAATGGAAAGTATGAAAATATAGAGGGATTTAATGAGCATGTTCATTCATGAATTCATTAAACTGGAAGCATGAAACACAAGATGACATTTCCATATAAAACGAGCTAAATCAATAGAATTTTGCCTATGAACTGTAAGGAAAGCCACTGAATATACAAGATATGAAATGGGAGATATATATCATTCAATAAATACTATAATAGAGAAAATACATGATCATAAATTCACTGCACATGAATTCCTAGATAATAGCTGCAACTACATCCTTTGATTTTTGAATATAAAAGTAAAAGTACAAGTTAGAAGATTACAATCCTCTAATGTCCAACTAGTCAAATGAGTCAAAACTAATATATATATATATATATATATATATATATATATATATATATATATATATATATATATATATATACAAAACAATATCTCTCCTCTCTTAGGGTTTGAATCCATCAGTTTTGGAGCTTACTACATGATAAGCTCAACAAAACCCTAATATCTAGTGGAGGTTAACCAATTCACCTCATCATAGGAAAGTAGATACATTTGAAAAAATTACATTAACAAGCATGTATCTACCCTAATTTACCATTTACCAGCTCAATTAAATCTCATTAAATCATCATTTCATCAATTACATCAGTAAAAAGTCAAACTAGGTCAAAATTTTAGTGAAAATTGCCTTTTGGAGAAAGCGTAGCGAGCTGAGGAAAACTGACTTTTGGAGGCCTTTAGTGTTCAAATCAGGATATGAAGGTACAATTGGAAAGCTATGGATGTTTGATACATGTTAGGCTCATCAAAAACTCAAAAAATTGGCTCCTATCCCTCCAAATATTCATTCTCCCAAGACTACTCAGAAAGCGTAGCGAAGGCTCAAAAAACAAGGCAGAAAGGTGATTTTTAGCATGTTTTTGGGCATTTTGACCCCAAATAAATGGCTTACATGGCCTAACCGCTGAGTCATATTGATGTAATTTTCAAAAGGAATCCAAAAATGTTTGGTTTTCTTCCAATGGACCCCCCCCCCAACAAAATCGTAGCGTGGCCCACGCTAGGATTTTTCCAATATGACTGGTTTTCTAAATTTCCAATTTTGACCAAAATTTCTCAAAAAACAAAATTTGCTCCAAAAATCCTAAAAATTGGTCCAAAGGTACCTCATGAGGTATCTTATGCCACTAAATAATAATAATCAAGAATTTCCAAGTTATCCTTCTCATTTTGACTTTTTACTATTCCCTTCAGTTTGGCTTGGAACTGTTTGACTTTGACATTATAAAATTGATTTCTTGCATAGTAATGGTGAGCCATGTGATTTTTAATTTTTTTGTCCCTGTTATCCTTTTCAAGGAGCTTTTCCAAGTGAATGTTTACTTTTTCAAGAAAAAACTCCCCGTTTTCATTGTTTTCCATGGTTACTCTTTCTTCAAAACTCAGCTCTTCATTTGGTGGATTTTTCTCTCTTTCCTTCTGCAATGATCTTCTGAGACCCATGGTCCTTGGTCTCTTCCTTGTCACCCGATCTTCATGCTTCTCTGACTCTTCAGTGTAAATCACTGCTTTTCCCTTTACATCATGCATACTAGCCTCAAACTGACTTTTTTCTAAAGACAATTGTTTTGCCTTCAACTGATGGTTTTCTTGATCTAGGAAGAAAATGATGAAATTAGCCCTTGCCAAGTTGTCTTGAATCTCTTTGATATTAGCATATTTTTCCTTGATTATATTCTCTCGTTTTTCATTCTCTTCACTAGCCTCCAAGTCTACTAGGTCAAATTCATGCTCCTCATCATGCATGGATGTCTCATGCTGTGAATGTAATCCCTACTCTGTTGATGTGGGTTTGGCCCCTTCCTAAATCTGAGGAGAAAAGACAAGCCTTTTGCCTCTTTGATAGGTATTAGTGAACTCAATATTTCTCCTCACTGAAATGGTGCTAGGTGATCCAACATCCACATTTCTAGAAGGTGTTGATAGTGTTGATGGAGAACTGGGGCTAGTGAGCTCGCTACTAGAAGACAAAAAGACATCTCCCTGCATGAAAGTGTTCCAAGTGATGTTCTTCTGCTCAAGCTGGTGTAAAAAAATGATATTGATCAGGGCATGGTGGAAGAGGATGCTTTCAAGACTACTATGCTTATGTTGAACCTTTAATTCCATATTTGCCAAACTTTTGTAGAGATAATAGGGAAAATTGACTGGATTTACCCCTTTGAAATGCATGAGAAGTCTGAAATGATACCCATATAATATAGAAAATATTCTGTCACATGTGAAGTACTTCATGATGATCTTCATACGTGGTGTATACTTCTCAAGGAGGTGCCCAATAGGAAAACTCTTCTTCATGTGTTTTTGATGATGTCTTTTGAGATAAGGCTGGTATTCTTAAGGGCTAGATCTTGGTTCTTAAACCATTTTTTACCATGATTAGGCATGCATGTGGCCTCAACTACTATATCAGTTGATATAGTGAAATTAACCCCTGCAATTGTTACTTGGTCCCTTTTGAGTTGAGTGGAAAACAACTTGGTCAATGTGGCATTCTATTTGACTTTCTCAACTAGTTGACAAAAAGGAAGACACCCTACTACTTGAAAAAAGTGCTTGGATAGTGGTGTAGAAATCATTTCAAGAGTGGTTAAAGGCTCATGCCTTATCACCTGGCCTCCTTTGTTATAATATTTTCTCTCCTCCATTTGGTCGTTTTCAAGGGGGAAAACCCTAATATGACAAAACAGGGGAAGGGAGAAGAGGGATAGGATGAGTGGGTCAGGGAAGGGAAATGAGAGTGAGAAAATTTAGGGATATGAGAATGGGTCTTTGAGAGCTTTAGGAAGTGAAATGGAGTAAGGGAAATGGGCTAGGAAATTTTAAGACAGTCCTAGCTAGGAAAACTGCCCAAATTGACAAAATTGGGTTGGGGTTTAGGATTTGGGGGTTAGGAAATGGGAATGAGGGAATGTGAAGGATGTGGGGGATGGCTTAGTGTGTGAGGGAGGTTAAGAATTCTATGGGGAAATGAATTTACCTTGAAAACTGTGAAAAATAGGGCTAGCCACTAAAACACAACATGGAGGGTGAAGGAGGTTTACACACTAAAATTATGAAATTGAGCTGCAAGGAGGGGTTGAATGAGGTGATGCTTACTTGTCCCCTAATGCTAAACACATTGAAAACCTTCAGAAGGCTTGAGAAATTGATTTTATGCCTACACGATAGAAAGCACAACCTTGGGAAGAAAGCGTAGCGTGGAGGGAAGAAAGCACAACATGGTTGCTTTTGGCACCAAATCTAGAGTGCTTGTGGCTTGAAATTGTTGAATTTTAACTTGGTGATGGATGAGAGCTCTTCTTCAATGATTTGAATGAACAAATGAGCTTGAATTGGTCTTTTATAGCTTGTAGTGGTCACTTTTCTTCATGGTAGTGGGATGGCCCACTACATGTCCTTTTCAGTTTACTTTGTAAACTTGTAACTTTGACACTTTGTATGAAGCTTTAGGAACATGATGAAATTATTACATATAAATCAAAATTTATTTCACAAATTACCAATTACCTCTCCTCCAATTGTTGGATTTTATAGATGGAATGAAAGATTTGGTGATCTTAAAACCCTAATGACCTAATGGAGACACTGAACTAAATCATGATGATGATGACTAGAATGATAATGACTCCCTTTGAATGATGGTACACTCAGCTGAGTGATGACAAGGACTAGCATGTAAAATTTTGAAAGGAGTGGAAATAGTCCTAAACCTTCTACCCAATGAACAAATTTTTACTTGAATACCTAATGAAATGACACAAATTTGACTTTGAGGCCCTAATAAGACATGATAAGAGCCCATTTGATCATTGGTGTCAGGCTATAAAAACTAACTGTTGGCGAGTAAACAGGTCTCACAGGCAAGACCCAGGTTCGGGGATTGGGGCCAACAAAGGAGTCCGCTGTAGTCTAGAACCACTCCGGAATTTTCACCCTACTCCAGAGAGTAGAGAGTCTCACCCGAGGCGTGCTGCGACCACATGCAGAAGGGGAAAAAATCGGTAGTGGCGGATGGATCCGCAACTCGAAGTTAACATAGAATCATTTGCATATATAACATCATACATAGAATATCTTCTCAGAATATTATGCAAATACTAAGCAAATAAAATTTTAAGGTACCAAAGACATCATGCATATGTGAACTCATACAATAAGACAACAACCTTCAAGTATATTAATAACCTTCAGTTGGATCCACAGTTACATCTCTCAATAGGAAGAGCTTTACATTTCTATTACAAATGTCCCACAGGACAGAGATATAGATAATACAACCATGATAGATCAATATAAGCCTAGGAACTACAAGGATGTCATGCTCAGGACAAAGCTCTTCTGCAACGTTTGCTCGATCCTCTTCAATCCCTCTACATCCGTGCATGATCTCCTTTTCAGCTGGGTGACGGCCTATTTATTCACCCACCAATGCAACTGATAGTTTCTCTTGTGTTCTCCTTCAGCTGCTTTTGGCTTCTTTCTATTGCCCATGAGTTTCGCTATCTGTTCTTTGCCATATCTTCTCTTCATTTGCACTTATCTGCGTAAGCCTCATCAGTTATCTCTTGTTCCTCTGCAACCTCGACAGCTCCGCTACCTACCGTTGTTGCGCCTGCCATGTGTTAATCCGCAACCCAAAATATATTCCTTATTCAAAATTTAAAATAAAGGGCCCCAACAGGCCCCGAAAAAAGTTTCTTGACTCATCTTGAGTCAATCGCAAATCACTGTTTCCACCTCCATAGCTCCGCTAGACTCTGTGTGTTGCTCCTGCTACGCACCTTAATTTTGTTGTCCAAACAAGGGCCCCAACTCTGGGACCTTGCTCAACGTTGAAGTCTTAAGCTCGTTGAAGGTTAACACAGCCTGCTGCCACCCCTGTAATAATGCGTCTGTCTCCATGGAGATCTTAGTGACAGCTTCCTTCCCGACGTTTGCTGGTACAATGCCGAATACCGTGCTGATTTGGGTTCCAGCCTCGGTGGCCAATTGCTGCATTGTTCGGGCACTAATTTGGAGGGGCTGGCGAAGCTCTCAAATTTCTTGCTTGGCCATTGCTGAACTGGCCTCTGTCTGCTGGATCTGAACCTCCAAAGCATCCGCCTGGGCATACAGCTGGTCCAGCTGCGAAGGGGTTCGTGGCCTCCTGAATTTCTTTTGAGAGTTGTTTTAGATGAGCTAAAATGGGCTGAGTCTTTACTGTAAGGGCCGTCGAGAATTCCTATAGACCTTTCAGGAGGTCATAGGCATCTCAAGCTACAGTACTGAGAGCTTCCTGCATCTTGGTTACCTGGCCCTGTTTCTCCGTAATCTGTGTTTTGTAGACTGCAGCTGGGTCGAGCAACGCTAGCCGTGCTGCTAATGCTGCCTGGAGCTCTGCGTTTTCTTGGTGGAGGTCGGTGAATGCCACCCTGAGGTGGATTGATCGTTGTAATACATCTATTTCTGCCACATCCGCAGGCATCCAAGTGTAGCGAGCCATTACTGCAGGCCATAGTCCCACGAACACCATGGCCACTTCGTTCATCTGGTCCTGGAGATGCCCGTGTGCCACTATGAGCTGCTCGTGCTGTTCAGTAAACGCGATTATCTGCTGCTACTGTTACTCACACCTCTATTGCAGCTCGGATTGGAGCCTTTCCACCTACTGGGATTCCCTCTGAATGAGGTGGTATAGCTAAGCCATGCCCCACGTCTCCATGCTTTCGGCCCTTGAAGTACCTTGATCCGGCCACCGCTCCTGCAGTGGTTTCCCACTGGCAACTGATCTGGTGGAGTGTCCTTGAGGGGACGGTGGCAGAGTTGGATGGGGTGCAAAGTCCACCATATTCAGGTTCAGCCGCTCCCCATGATCTATTTGGATGGTCTGTTGAAGTGGAGTAGGCTCAGGCTATGTCTCGGCCATGTCTACAACTATTTGCGCCATCTGTGTGATCAAATCAGAAAACATGATCTGGGGGTCCCCAGCAGGGTTAACTAGTGGTATCACTATTGTACTTGAGTTGACCTAGGTCCCGTGGTTCCCATTGATTAGATCTCAGATTACTGGGTCTGATACGGTGGCAGATGAGTTGGATGGTGCAGATGAAGTGGTAGGTGGGAGTGGGTCGGTATGGGGTGGTGAAATATGGATGTTTATAAAGTCGAAGGGGTCAATGGGAGGTTGAGGTGGAATCCCCCCTATTTCCCCTGTCTCGATGAGTGGTTCTTCCTGGATGGGTACCCTTGGGCTCAGTGGCTGGAGTGGATCCTCCTCAATGAGGTCAACCACCGGACTTGACTCTATGTTTTTGGCCCTCTTGGCCTTGGAAGCCCCTAGGGGGTTTGTGGACTTACTCTTTTCCCCCAGCTGGGTGGTCATTGTACTTGGTGAAGTAAACAAAACATTAGGAATGGGGGAAGTGATGGAGGTTGGGTGGAGAAGTGGGGTGGACTGAGAAAGCTGAAATTAAAAAAAAACAGGGAAAGGAGTGGCACCACTTGAGACTACTCGGACCACTTCATTGAGGCTTTGTACTTGTGTTTTTAGTTGGCGAATAAGTGGGAAGATTATGTGTATACCCTGCTTCAGACTTCCATCGCGACCTCCGACCACGAAAAAACTTCGTTGTGGAAGGCTGCGTCGTCGAGTTGGAATTTCAGCAGCCTCATCTGAAATGTCTCTTTCGGCACGCAAGTAGGTCGGAGGAAGGTGTGCTTGTGGCTGACCCCGAACCAGACTTGCTCGCTGTGCCTGTCCAGTAGATTTTTGGGAATCCTCTGCTAGCTTGTCACCACATCAGTCATTAAACCATACCAACTCTTGAAGGCCTCTGCATTGACCTCTTTGGTGCTGGGATCTCCTGACACCTTCCATGGGATGAATTTTATTGCCAGAGGCTGACCTTCCACTATTTCTGCCGGCAGCCTGACGAGGGGGGCATGCCACTTCCACACAACCAGCGTGACTATCAAGTATCCATAGATGAAGCTCATTTCCCTCTTGTAATTATCCTCACATGCGTCGAACAACTCCTTCAGCAGGAAGGAGCACCAGTTCAGCTTGGATCCCAAGACATAGTGCTCTGCAATGGAAATGGTATCCAGGGTACATTCCCCCTTGGTGTAATGCCTCATTTTTTTACTGGCAATGAGGTAACATGCAAACCTAACTTCAGGCTTGTTGATGAGTTCCATTTTTTCTCCCTTTCCTCCCCGTTGGGTGCCATATTTTTCATAATAATCCATGTCCCCTGACTTCTTTGCTCTTTTGGAGGTGGTATGGCATGCAGAGGATACATCCGGGCCTTCCTGTGAGAGCCCTGTGAGCCAGTGAATATCCTCAGCATGGATTGGAATTTCTTTGCCCAACCACAAGGACCCATTCTAAATTCGACTAAGCAAAAACTTGGTACATTGCATGGCTGCTCCTGTCGTCCCGAATACTAGCAGGTTCCTCAAATGAAATATGGAGGACTGTTGGATGCCTCGAAACTCAGGCAAAATCCTTATTGTTGCTCGCTTTGCTTCTGTGGTATAGCTCTCCATGTACACCTGGCGTTTAAGCGCTGGGAACTTGAAATAGTTCGTGAGGTCTGCATCGATGAGGGCAGCACTGTCATACTTCCCGACGAGGGACTCCATTTTATGAATCCGACTGTCGAGCTACTGTTCTACTATGCCTGGATTGGCTCTTGTCATATTTGCATGGCGTTGACCCCTTCTCTTGGCTCTTTGCTTTGGGACACCTCTGTTGCTCTGGTTCTGCTCCAATTTCCTTTGCGTCTTCAGAAATTTATAACTCTAACTCAGATCTCTCCGGAATTCTCACACTTTTCTTCATGCAGGCTATGTAATTAACCGGCACGAGTGAGGTTGATGAGACCCCATAACAAATTAATTCCTGCTGGTATCCTCCACGGCGATAATCGTGTGATCAGTCGCCTGCTGAGGTGTGTTCTGACATCTGCTAACAGTGGTATGGGGAATTGGGCGGATGCGATGGCTAAGGTTACTTCAAATTATGGCAAAATGATTACTGCAAGGTTACTTCTAATTATGGAAATTTATGTTGCAAATCTTGGCGATCCTACGGACTGACACAAGTACTAAATGAAATGATAGGGACTGACACTTGACACGTTTGCTTATCCTACGAGGATGACATGCTAGATGTGCCCCTCCCCAACCACAATCAGTTGAGGTGTAGTCCTCGCAACCTATTAGTTATTGATGACTTATGCATGGACAAATAAAACTACCTACGCTCATCCCTATTGCGGGAGAGTTATTCAACTAATCTACTCTACGGACTTCTCTCGGGTGCGAGAGTTATTAACAAGAAGCGAAAGAAAATTAGTCATGGTAGGGCTTCAAGTGTGTGCCATTCACCCACCAGGTAAAATAGTACCATCCAGTTGAGCCAACTGAACGGCTCCGGATTCCTTAATTTAGACGACGAAGTAGGGTCCCAACCAGTGCATTTGCAGTTTTCCTGGAAAATTCTGAAACCTGCTATCGTATCAGAGAACCTTACCTCCAACCTAGAACATTTTTCTCTTGATGTGGCGATCATGCCACACCTTCTACCTGTCTTTCTGAACCTTTTGATGAAACTCGGAAAGGAACCTGGCCTCGTCAAGTTCTCGTAATTCATGTAGGCATTCTTGTAGTGATTCCTCCTCCGAGAACTTTAAGGAGGTAGTGATAAGAAGACTCGGTATGGTGAAATCGGCAGGAATCACAGCTTCCTGGCCATACACCAGCTGGAAAGGTGTTTGATTAGTCAAACACTTCATTGTTGTTCTGTAGGCCCATAGTGTGGCTAGCAACCGTTTGTCCCAATCATCCCGCTTGGCATTACAGATCTTCGTCAAACCCTTTTCAAGGATTTTGTTGAACGCTTCAACAGTGCAATTGGCCTGTGGGTGGTATAGGCTGCTTTTGTGATGTTGGATCGTGAAGGTGTCCAGAAACGATTTGATCATTTCATTAATGAAGTGTGTACCTTGATCACTGGTTAAGCTCCGTCAGCAGCCAAACCTGCTGATGATGTATTCAAAGATGAACCTGGCTACCGTATCTATCGTACAGTCCTGTACCGCCACTGCCTCAGCCCATTTGGTGAGGTAGTCCGTGGTGGTGATAATGTACCGAGCCTTTGAATGCCTAGAAATAGGGGCTATGGGGCCTACAAAGTCGACAGCCCACTTCTCAAATGGTCGCAACACATGGACCGGGTGTAGTGGTAGCTCGTCTCTATGATAGGGCCTCCCTGTGCTCTGAAAACATCACATTTCTTGAAAAATGATTTACCATATGCATGGACCATCGGCCACCAGAATCTAGCTTGTAGCAATTTCCTGGCAGTGGGTTTCACCCCCACCTGTCCTCCTGTAATGCCGCTATGGCACTCCCACAGCACGGCTTCACGTTCATGGTCGAGGACACACCTTCGTAGAATCTCATCAAGGCCCAATTTATACAACTGCCCCACAATTATTTGATAGTCAGTGGCATGGATGACCAGGTGCCATTCCTGGATCGGAGTATAGTGCTGAGGGCACTACCCCGTGGTTAGGTAAGTTGCGATGTCGGCTAAATAATCTGGTATGGCTTCTACTTGGAAAAGATCAGTATTAGGAAGCTGATCATCTAGAGAGCCCTTGTTCTCACCCGTCTCCAACCTGGATAAATGATCGGGCTTGACATTCAACCTCCCAGGCTTGACAATCACTTCAAAGGTGAATTCTTGAAAGATTAGGAGCCATCAGCATATCCGTCCTTCCAAAATGGGCTTATTGACTAGGTACTTCAATGCAGAGTGATCAGTAAAGAACTTAAACTTACCTCCTAGGAGATAGTGGCGGAACTTTTGGAGCGAGTACACCATTGCGAGGGCCTCCCTCTCCATGGTGGTGTAATTCCACTCTGCATTAGGCAGTTTGCGGCTGGCAAAGTAGACTGGGTGATCAACTGTCGTCTCCCCTAGTTGCACCAAGATAGCCCCCAGTGCAATACTGGAAGCATCGATATGCACATGGAACTACTTATCCCAATCTGGATGGATCAGAATGGGCGTCGTTGCCAGCTTCTCCTTTAGAGTGTCAAGGGCCAACTTGCAATCATCTGTCCACTGGAACACCTCTGACTTCCGCAGTAACTTTTCCAAAGGAACGGTTATCTTCGCATAGTTCCTGATGAACCGTCTGTAATAACTCATGTGCCCCAGCAGCGACCGCAACTGCTTCACCATTTCTAGGACTTCCATGTGAACGATCACTGCTACCTTGGCGAGGTCGACGCAGACCCCTTGCCTGCACACCACATGCCCTAGGAGCGTTTCGAATGGGACCGAAAATATGCATTTCTTTAGGTTCAAGGAAATTTTCAATTGTCAACACCAATCAAACATTATGCGTAGCAGGGTGGCATGGTCTTGCAGCAAACTGTAGATGGTCCGCTCATCCATGTAGACTTCCAGGAATTTATGAATGTATTATCGGAAAGCATCTATGACAATCCTGGAAAACACATTAGGGGCATTCTTCAACCCGAACGACATCATGTGATATGCAAAAGACCCCCACTTGGTGGTGAATGTCATTTTCATCTTGTCCTCTTCCGCAATGCGCAGCTGATGGTAGCTTGAGAACCCATCAGTAGGCCTCATTTCCCACAACATTGTCCAATACCTTGTCGCTGAATGGGGTAGGAAATGGGTCATGGATGCATGCGTTGTTAAAGCTTCGGTAATCAACACAAACGCGGATTTCTGAATTGTCCTTCTTATTTTGAATGATGCTGGGACTCACCCACTCTACTTCTTCCATAGGGAATATTAGACCTGCCTTTAGCATTTTATCGATCTCCAGCTTGAATTTTTCCTTGATCCGCAGGTTCAGCCGGTAAGGTTGATGCTTCACTAGCCTGGCGTCCGGTCTCAACACAATTCACATTTCTCTGAGGTCCCCTTTGATGTCTTTTAAATCCGCAGCCGATGAAGGGAATAGGTATGCGTATTCCTGGAGGAGACTGAAAATTTCCTTTGTCGTCTCCTCATCCCAGTAGTCCCCAACTGTAGCCAGTTTGGGTTTTTCCTCTGTGCTGATGCTTAGTTTCTTTGTCTTCAGTGGAAGTAGATGGAGTTCTTCAGTGGTAGGCTATTCTTTAATGTTCCACTCTCCTTCTATCTCTTCAAAGTATAGGTGCCTCAGGTCCTCCAAAATATCATTGTATGGCTCGCTATCAATCCGTTGGAAAGCCAACTTACGTCTGCCACCAGGATTCAGTACTAATGGCCTCCCATCAGTGCCCGGATCATGGAAAAATAGTACCCCTTTTATGGCTTGTAATTCTTGGGACACCAGCTCTGTCTTCCCCTCGAATGAAAAGCACTGAAAAAATTTGTTTACAACCTCCTGCCAAGAACTGGTCCCTCTCTTTCTTTCTTCTTCTAAGTACTAGGCATGTGGGATGGTATCCAAGGAGTGGAAAAACCAATGCACCCACATCTCCTCCGGGTACCCTACACTTTTCCACTACTCCTGATAGGTTTTCAGGTGGTCTCTCAGATCAGAATTTCCTTGATACCTTTGCTTGCTTCGAGGTCCTTCGTCTTCCTTGAAACGCACCCTCAAAGCCTCCGCCACATAACTCCAAGAGTGATATCCTATTCTCCTCTGGTACCTTGTCTTCTACCTTTGCGATGAAGGTATTTAGTGCTTGCATGTTGGAAAAGGTGGGGCACTCCCTTATCTCAGCTCCAATCCAATGGACTCTGGAAATAGTGGCACATCTCCTCGTGCTGGTCTCATACCCACCTTGCTGCCAGTCCTCCCAAGCTAGTTCCGACCCCATCTTCGAGCTCTAGACACTGCACCAGCTTACGGAGCCAGTTGCTGTCAAGTTAATATAATGCTCCGGCTTTCCTGCTGTCATCTGATAGAGGTTTTCCAATATCTGAGCATCCTCCCTATTATCCATAGTTTCTGTATATCTCAGACCTTGATACGGGTCGAGAGGCTGAGTGACTCGGACCTCTCCATCTTCAAAAATCATTAGCTCCTTTTTGAGGTCGATGATGGCATAGTTTTCAAAAGCCCAGTCGATTCCTAGTAATGCAGGGTAGGGATCTTTGTCTCCCATAATATTGATTACCTCAAAATCCGTGTAAGTCTTTACCTCTGCGATGTCGACCTCGACATCTTCGAGTCTTCCAATTAGCACAATGCAGTACTGGTTCACCATCCTGAGTTGGATTGGCGAGTAGGTCGTCTTTGGCTACCCAAGAGCATCCCACGTCTTTTGAGGTAGGATATTGATGTCAGATCCCAAGTCGAGCATGGTGTCTCTGATCTGAAATCTCGCAACCTGCATGTTTAACCAGAACTCTTTTCCCATTCTTCTTTTGTTCCACTTGACCCGCTGTACATACTGGGGTGTTGTGTTCGAGGATTCCCTTGTTCCTGTGTTCCCCTGCAATACGTCCTCCAGGGTATGCTTGAGCTGTTCCCGCATCGAAGCATTGTCAACAATTTTGAGGAATAGGTGGAGCCATTCCTCAATCAGAGCCCCTGTAGCGCTCTTTTCTCTAGTGTCGGTCTTCATGGGTACCTCAATACCTTTGTCTCCCCACAGTTGGGAAAAATTCTCTACCGCCTCCTGGAAATATTTCTTATGCGTTTCCAGCCTAATTAGTTGTTTTGGGGAGGTGGGCCTGATCACCCGTATCGGCTCCTTTTAATGAGCGTCCTCTCCTATTTTATTTCCTCCTAGCGTCACTATGGCTATGTTTTTCATGGCCAGAGTCGTTGTCCCTCGAGAATCTACGTTTACTAGATTCGTGCCCCTTTGCCTTGCTCGTTCCTCCCACTTCTTGATAAGTTCAGGGAAATCCTCTGTTGCGTGGGTGTTCACGCGGCACTCGGAACACCACGGTCTTCTGGGTAGGGGGCATTCACGGGCCACGTGACCCTCCTGATCATAGTTTTAGTATTTCAGCGGACCCCGTCGCCCAGTGCGCCCCCCGCGCATACTGCCTCCTTTGCCTCTGGGAGCCTCATTCACCTTGTAGGAGGGCCGGTCCAATCGGTCCGCCAATGCGTCTAGGGCTTTGCACTATTCGGTGTTGTGAGCCATGGAAGCAAAAAAATCACAGTATACATTGTTCGGAACATTGGAGTACTTCTAAAAAATCGGACACGTCCGAGGTTGATGACCCACCGTCCGGAAAATTTCACAATACTCTGTTGCGGCTTGGGTTGGTTTATGTGGGAACCCTGCATACAGTTGTTACGGCGAATAGACCCCTTGTGGATTTATTGGCACACCTACCCTGATAGGTGGAGTCCCCTGTACTATCGCTACTGAGGGCCCCACTCCTGGGCTTCAAAATCGAGGACACTCAGTTGCCACGTTCCCTTCTACCAGGCAGTGTGTACACCAGACATTCGGCCTGGATGGTCTTATAGGCTGCATCTCCTTAAGTTTTTTAGTCAGATTGGAAATTTGATGTTGCAGTTCCAATAGGGATGGGTCTTGTGGGGCCGGCCCTCCCCTATATTCCTGAGGGTAACCCGCCATCACCTCTATCTTCATAGCCTGTTCCAAAGCATCCTACAATTTGTCGATTTTTTCTGAGTGAGGGGGGTTCGTGTCAAGGGAAGCATAGCCTTGATGAACCAGTCCCTCTAATGATTCGGGTCGATCGGGTAGCTGAGTTTCCCAATCACATATTTGAACCTGCGCATCAGCTCCCATGCAGTATCTCCTTCTCTTTGCTTGATCTCCCATAGTTCGGACAGGCCTTGCTAGTCTGTTTGGGGTAGCTTAAATTCTCGAAAAAAATTTCGCTTGCCTTCCGCAATTGCTGGATTTAGGTGGGCCTCTGACCACTTTATGAACCAACGTAATGCCCTTTCTCTCAGTGTGGTTTGGAATTCTATTAGCTTTCCTACATTTGGCATCTGTCAAGCCCTCCATATGGCTTCACAGAGGTACCAGTGTTGTTCCACATCGTCGTTACCCCACCCAGAAAATTATGGGTACCGGGTGAATGACCCTGCCATATTCACTTGCAGAGGTGTGACTAGAATGAACCCTCCGAGTCCTGGTTGCATAACTATACCACTAGTAATTGCTATACTACCATTAATGCTGCTATTATCATGCGTCGCTGCTGACAATGGACTGCTATGTAATCGACTCAACTCTTTTAACTTAACGAAAATATCACTTAAAGGTTTATAGAGTACCAGGGGAAGGTAGGGATCCTTGCCATTCAAACTTTGGGAAGTAGGAATACCTGGAGATATGAATGCTATCCTTCCTTGGAATAACCGTTGCATCACGACGTACGACTCGCCATCGAAACCTTCTTCGGGCCGCACATCTGCATCTCCTTCTCAGACATCATCTCCCTCTTCCTCCTGGATGGGCTCCCATGCACCTGCCGCACTCCCAAAATGGTCCCTCCCATCTCCTGGGGACCCACCTGGCCTTCAATATCCACTATCCTCTGAGGCACCTCCTCTTTATCCTTCCGACTACTCCCTCGTTGTTTTAACTCCCGCATCACCCTTTCTTGCCACCTGTCAGTGTTCTGCACCCTCTGATGTGCACATCGCTCCCTCAGCCTCCTTGCGGTCTCAACATCCATTCCCCCACTCCCCCGCTTCACATTTCACGTAGCATTTTTCCCTCAGTCCCTTCCCCCAGCACTGGAGGTTTATGCTTCCATGCCCGATTTCTGGAATTCCATCAGCCCTTCATCCACAATCAGGGCCTTAATCCACAATGGAATTTCCTTAAGCAACTTCCCTCTTAGTCCAGATCGGAAGATAGCCTCAGCTCTGGAGAAGGACTGGTAGCACTCTGCGGCAAACTCCACAATATACCCATCCAAGGTAGACTCTACCCAAAAACCTACACCGTGGGTCAACTCAGTATCCAGTCAATGCAGAGCCACTAGATCTTCGTGCACCCACTTGTGGTTGATCTTCTGCGATTTTTCCTTAGTCACATTGGTCTGCAACCTCTGCAACCAATTATAGAGGTTGCTAGGGAATTTTCCCCATAGGGTCGCGTAAGTATCACTCGTGGAATCTGAGAAAAGGACTAGATCCTTGAGCACCTTCTCCTTTTGATTCGTTAGCTCCGCTTGCTGAGATATAAACTGGTTCAGGTGGTTATCCCACCATCTCCTTATTTCTCCTTCGAATATCCTTGATGCCATTATCTAGTTCCCCTAATGAAGTTTAGGGTCCCGGAAACAGAACCATTTGTTGGCGAGGAAACAAGTCTCGCAGGCAAGACCCAGGTTTGGGGATTAGGGCCAACAAAGGAGTCTGCTATAGTCTAGAATAAAACTGGAATTTTCACCCTACTCCAAAGAGTAGAGAGTCTCATCCGAGGCGTGCTGCGACCACATGCAGAAGGGGAACAGATCGGTAGTGGTGGATGGATCCGCAACTCGAAGTTAACATAGAATAATTTGCATACATAACATCATACATAGAAGATCTTCTCATAACATTATGCAGATACTAAGAAAATAAAATTTTAAGATACCACATACATCATGCATATGTGAACTCATACAATAAGACAACTACCTTCAAGTATATTAATAACCTTCAGCTGGATCCACAGTTACATCGCTCAACAGGAAGAGCTTTACATCTGTATTACAAACGTCCCACGGGACAAAGAGATAGATAATACAACCATGATAGATCAATAGAATCCTAGGAACTACAAGGATGTCGTGCTCATGACAGAGCTCTTCTGCAGCGTCTACTCAATCCTCTTCAATCCCTCTGCATCCATGCATGATATCGTTTTTGGCTGGGTGACGGCCTATTTATTCACTTGCCGGTGCAACTGCTAGTTTCTCTTGTGTTCTTCTTCAAATAATTTTAGCTTCTTTCTGTTGCCCATGAGTTCCGCTATCTATTCTCTACCATATCTTCTCTTCGTCTGCACTTATCTGCGTCAGCCTCATCAGCTATCTCTTGTTCCTCCGCAACCTCGGCAGCTCTGCTACCTATCATTGTTGCGCCTGCCATGTGTCAATCTGCAACCCAAAATCTGTTCCTTATTCAAAATTAAAAACAAGGGCCCCAACACTAACACTAAAATTGGATCCATATGGGGATGGAAGCTCCTTAGAGGTGTCAAGAACACCGTAGACCAAGTAGCCTAACGATTGGGCATGGAGTCAAAATCAATAGACGAGACTAAATAATGAAAAATGACTCAAAAAATGAACTAACTTGACTCTTATTGAACTTTGAAAACAAGAGAAAATCAATGGAACTTTATGGGCTTCACTTCGAGCTCCAAGCTCCGATGATACTACACTTCACACTTTGGAAGAAAAATTAAACTAATATGTACAATGAGATAAAGAAACTTCATAAATCTACTCATAAAAGGTAGTGCTTGAGAAGCCTACAATTGACTGGTCCTCCTATGCAATCTTCTCCATTTAGTTCCTCCTGTTAGCATAGTTATTTGCTAAGTAATGATTCCATTTCATAGTTTTATTTTTAGTAATAAAATTCTAAAATTTTAAATATTTTTTTGTTGCTACCGGAAATTACTGAAGCACCAGGTTTAGTATTTTCAGATAGTCTGTTATATTCCTGTTTCTCTCTTTTTCTTTTTATTCCAATACTGCCAGAAATTATAGAAGCATGCTCTGTTTTTAAAAAAAATGAAAAAGCACATCCTCTTTTGTCAAGCCACGTGCTGTAATGTAAATATGCCTCCAATATTTTTTAAATTTTTTCATATCTCATGATAGGTGTCGTATGTAGTCAGTCTAGTTGAAGCCAAGTCATGGTATACGTTAATGCCTATGTGTCAACCCACATTAATGCACTTAACTGTTAATCTTGTCTGCATATCAACCCCAAGTCAATTAAATGTATGTCAAGGTACATGTTTTTCTAAATGGAGGAGATCGTGGTCATCATGCTTAATGCCATAATCGTTTGGCTTGTCACACATCAATGTTGCGGAAATTTCGGCCAATTAGCAGTAAGACAGTGGACGTGACTGCTAGTCACAGATCTGCTTTTCTCAAGCCATCTGGAGCCCTGCATATGGAATTTCACAGCAAACTGAAGGTAATTATGGATTATCACATGGTTCACATCACGGTGAGGGATATTTTCCATGATGAAGGTAAATTTACATGGGGTGATGAACCATATATTTGTTTTAAAGCCACCGAAAAAGCAGGAGCACTGTCATTTGAAATTTTAGCTATTGGAGATCAAATATTTTAGAGTCATAGTTTTAGGAGGAGTCTGGATTTTAGACAAGATTTCAAAGGAGAATACAAGAAACACTTATAAGGTGAAACCCCTCCAACTCTTCCACCTATTAGTTACAAGAGACATAGTCATTTATTTTCTAAAGATGACTAAAACAGGCAGAAAAATAAATTGACTTGAGCCACAGGGTGCAGACCTAGTGGATGCAAATTCAAGGGCAAGAAGCTTGTATATCTAGTTAGGGTAGTATTCTCTGTGCACCATGTTAGGGAGTTCTCACTCAGGATTAGCTCAAGATTTTTCTAACTCTTTTAATGGAAAATAAGCCACAGTTTATGGCCTTACCTTGCAGGTTTATGAAGAATCCATTGCTGAAGCCTTTAACCTTCCACGGGAAGAAGAGAGGTGGTTTAAAGGGAAGGTTATCATTGGAGGAGACCTTAATAGTTTCCTCAAGGATGCACACAAAGATCCAAATTGGGAAAAGGGAATTCCAAGAAGCTATCTTAAGAATGACTAGGCAGAAGCTATTAAGTTTATCAAGATATCCCTCACTTGTGAAAGGAGGTATACAGTTGTGTTCCTCTATCACATGAGGTTTATTTTTCATATTTCAGGTATGAAGACATTAAATCTTCCATATTTCTTGTTGAAAATCCCGACAAAGATGTCAAAAAGGGTCCAAAATTACACTGTTGTTTCAAATTATAGCTTGTATCATCAAGATGTAATCAAATTTCTAATTGAAGAAGAAATAGGAAAAAGAAGAACAAAGAGAAAGGCCAAAAAAAAACATCTATAAGAAGGAAAAGGGTATGAAAGAAACTATTCATGTAGTTAAGGTTGAGAGAAAGTTGGAAAAAGGAGAGAGTTCCTTAACAAGTAAACCAAAATCCATGAAAATGGTGCCCCCCTGTTCCTGCTTTTCCTAATGTTTACACCAGAGCCTGAAGAGGAAGTTCTACAACTACATATAAATCAAAAGCATAGGTGCTACCGTAAATTTTGGAAGAATATATTAAGAAAAATATACAGAAAGAGTATCAACCTACACAATCAGATGAGGAACTCCTTAAGGATGTTGGATATGACATCAATAGTAAGAAGAAGAAAGAAGAAGTCAAATTTGTTGTTGGTACCAGAAAGAGGCATACCAGAAGTTTAGGCTTAAATCCAAGGCTCTACACAATCCAAGCCTAATGACAGAGGTCATTGATATTGAAGGTAAACCTGAAGGGTCTAATACAAATAAATCCACGAAGAAAAGCAAAAAAAACCCCTTTAGAGTAGCACCCAAAGCCCTCAAAGAGAAGAAAAACACAAAAGGGTTATAAGGAGGAGAAATCCACTGTCAAGGAAGTAGCCACAAGAGAAACCAAATCTAGATCAACTACTTACAAAAAAAAAATTGGATAAGCTTGCTAAAGCTGCAACCCATATAGAAGGAAGGTAAACAGGTTTTTGATACAAGTACCTTTTTTATTATTAATCAAAATTTTTAACAATGACTTAGGTGTCAAGGAATATAAGTCTGCACAATATTTTCAACATTTTCTATGTATTTTTGAAAAAGAAATAGAGTGCCACCAAAAATTTTGATAACATTCTAGTTTTTGTGCAATTACAGGTTTTTACCGGAATTTCCGGTAGCACTTGTTTTAACTGAATTTTTACACATGTCAGAAAATGTTTCGAGCCAGTTAAGGATGGATAAGAACCCATAACCAAATGGATATAACATGTGATGGTGAAAATTGGTTATGAGGTTGCTGGAGGTCTTACTAAATTAAGCTACATGTTTATTTAAAGACCCAAGACACAAGGAGATAAATCAACAGAAAAAGGGGCAGCATGACAACACACACAATATTTCAACCCATATTCTTCTCTTCTTTCTTCTCCATCTATAATTTCTGTAGATTTCGATGGGATAAGGATGTTATGTCTTTTGATACCTATGTAATGTTAAGAGTAATGTTTCCTTATTTTTAGAAGACATGGAGTCGGTGCATCTCTTGCTATATATACCACTTGTAAATACCATTTTCAGGTTGGGTGTTGGTCTACCTAAAGATTGAATATAATAAAAATCCTTTTTTACTTCATGCTGGAGGATTTTGTGACTCAAGGAACATCTAATGTGTGGTGTGTCTCTTGTCTTTGTTAATTTCTTCTAAAATATGAATTGAAGCAACTAGTAAGGTGTTAGTGAGAAACTGTTAAAGGATTTAACAATAAATTATCTGCTTTCAGTTTTCTACAAATTATATGTGTGTTATATAACATGTCAGTGAAGATTTCATAAAGGGTTTGTGGAATAATTTATAGATGCAATCTATTTTCTGAATGTTGTTTAATTTTCATAAATAAAGTTTGTGTAAAGAGTCATCATCATTAGTTGTGTGAATGACTTAGGATAGGAGTATTTCCTAGAATAGGTACCATCTATCGCTCTTCTCCATTTTTACACTCTGCTCCCTATCCTACCAATTTAACTACACAATTTATACTTGCCACAACTTTTCAAATGCATGAAAGTCTTAAAGAATACAAACAATCATTTCAAAATATTTGAGAAGCCATCCCACCACCCAAACAACCCTTTTAAAATTTGAAATGAACTATGATGTGTAAGGCTTACTCCTTATGCAGTCAATGAGTGACTCCTTGTGCTAACATCTTTGGCATTGTTGCCGGGGAGTTGAATTGAAGTTTATCCCTGGGTGAATGACAAAGTTATAAGTTTGGTTCTGAGGTGTATAGTTCCAGCTGTCATTTTAGACTACTTTACACCTGGTGACTCCATTGTGAAGTTCTGGCTCCTAGAAGGACTAGAACCAGGGATAACCCATATTCCTCTTTGATAATCCTAGTTTCTGACCCTAAAAAGCTAATTAAGAAAAAGAGTAAACGAAATTTTGCTTCCTATACTACCGTTTTCTCAAAGTTTGTCCCTAAAGAAGTCTTGCAAAATTTATCCCCTGATTTTGCAGACAATCCTGTACCTCCCTTGTTTTCAAACCAAAAAATAGTCTCCACATCACAAGTTGGTGCTTCATCATTTGTTGTTCACAATCCACCAATTTTTATTCCACAAATCCCATCAAATCACACCATGGAAGGTCCAAACCCACCCTCTAATTAAATGGATTCAATTGTTGTTGCATGATATGCCCCTTTTGTTTTACCTCAGCCTATGAATGCATTATATGTAGGAGATTATCTCAAGTACATGCGTAAGTTTAGTGGCAAGGGAGTTGTAACAACTGAAAACACTTTGTTGATTTTTATGCCTATGCCGAAAATCTGCATATTGAGCATGAAGATGTCTGGATGAGATTTTTGTTCAGAGTCTTGAGGGTGATGTAAGGAAATGGTTCAGATCTTTGAAAACTAGTAGCATACCTAGAATTGAAACCCTAGATGATATGTTTTTAAGGAAACAAGGTGATAAGAAAGATTTTTTGTATTATATCACTGAATTTGGTGTAATAAAAAGAAAAGAAGGAGAGTCAGTTTCTGATTTTTATAAGAGATTCAATAAGATGTATATAAAATACCTACTAAAATCAAGCCTACTGAAGCTTCAACCAAAATCACTTATGTTGGTGCCTTTGATCCTGATTTTTATTATTATTGAGAGAAAGAAGATCCACAACACTAACTCAAATTCAGGACAATGCACTGGAGGAAGAATATAATGTGTTAGCAGCTGATAGGCTCAGAGGAGGGATTAACAGAGAAAAAATAAAGAAAAAAACTAAAGTTTCAACTTCAGGAACTTCAGACATACATCCTAAGTTAGATGAGTTGACCAAGATGGTCAAATGATTGACTACTGATATGACCAAGCTCAAGATGGAAGCAGGACTAGCTAATGCCAAAAATGTTTCATTTGATCAACCTAATAGGCAGTAATTTAGAAGACCTAATGTTCCTCGAATTTTGCAGCGAGAAAGGAGAGATGTTGATGGTCAAAAAGTTCAGTCTCCTTTGCAGAATTATGTATTTGAAGATGAAGAGGAAGCTGAAAGGTTGGAGAAAGCTACTGATATTAATTTTCTGAGAGCAAAAGAAGGGTTGATTCATATTAAACAAACAAAGTATGAATATTTCATGAAATATACTCAGAATAATGAAGTGGTTCTTGATAATTCCATGATTGTAGCTCATCATCAAAGCGGATATAATATTAGATCAAAGAAGATTGATGATAATCCAAAGCCTGTTTTTTAGCCTAAGAAGAATAAGGATGCAGTCAAAATTCCAACAGAAAAGAAAGTTGATGAACAAAAATTACCAGAAATTCCAGTAGCAGTTAATAATCCTTCACTTGAGGTAAAAATTGCTCACAAATTGCCCCCTATTTTCAATTGTGAGAATGAAATACAAAAGATAAATATTCTTGTTCCTCTTGTAGAGTTCATGAAAAATGATGATTTCAAAAATACCTTTATGAAATCTCTTCAACCCCCACCTACTGAGGTAGCCTCTGATTTTTTTAACCTTCGAGATGACAAGCCCACTGTTATTTTAGGTCCATTGGTAGAATACAGAGATGACTCTACCCCTCCTTTCTATCTATCTATGAATATTCATGATAAGATCTTGCATAACTGCCTAATGGAATCTTGAGCCTCACATAATTTAATGCCTAAGGTAGTCATGGATGAACTAGTTCTTCAAGTAACTAGAGAATACCAAGATCTCTACTACTTTGAGTCCCAGAAATTTTAGTGCCTTGGTGTCATCAAATACCTTGCAGTAAGCCTTTTTCAGTTACCCATAAGAGGGATGGTGATGGATATTGTTGTAGCTGGCGTTCCTCCTAGTTTTGGCATGTTACTTTCAAGTTCATGGATTAAAAGGTTGGGAGGAACTTAGAAAATGGATCTCACATGCTATTCTCCCTTTTTTTGGAGAAGAACAAAGAAGACTTTATAGAGAATCTCAGCTGGCATATATCATTAGTGATAGCAAAGACCCCGCTAATCATCAAATTTATGTTATATCAATTGATGTTGGTTCAAGAACTTTACACATGGATAATGCTATTCTATCTGCATAAATTTTTTAGATTTTGAAGCCTTCTGAAAAGCAAATCAGTCATGAAGGTTCTCAGCTATGGAAAATGTACTTTGATGGTTCATGTTCCAAAGAAGGAGCTAGCACAATGATAGTTCTCATTTATCCTTTGAAAGAGAGCTCCAATTTTTCTTTCGAACTTGAATTTCAAGAAAATAAAAATGTGGTTGAATATGAAGCTCTGTTGATTGGTTTAAAAACAACAAAAGACATGAATATTTTAGAAATTTCTGTTTTTGGAGATGCTAAACTTATAATTCAGCAAATCAGAAATGTTTATCAAACTAATCATCCTAGACTCAAAGATTACCGGAATGTAGTACAGAGCATTGTAGAAGACTCATTCTTGGCTTTTAACATTTATTTTGTTCCAAGAGAAAGTAATATTTTGGCTGACTGACTTTCTATTTCAGCAAGCTCATTCAATATTCCAATACCTATAAAGCTGAAATATGAAGTGGAAGTTAGGTTTAGACCTAACATTCCTGATAATGTCAAACATTGGAATTTTTTTGAAGATGATTAGGAGATTAGAAGATTCGTTGAAGCTAATGAAATTTTTTTTGTCCTTAACATTGATCAAGATGAATATTTCATGAAGAATGATGTTGATTTGCAAGACACCAAAAATCTGCAAAAACAAATTGTTGATAAACCTATCATTCAGCTGCCTACCAATCACATTCCTAAGGGGTTAATCCCACTTGAGAAGATCTTTGATCACAATGATGTCTTAGTTAAACCACAGTTGGCTGAAAAAGAAGCATAATTGGAAGATTTCAATTTGGGCACAGAAAAAAAACCAAGGTATGTGAAGTTGTCAAAAGCTTTATCAGAAGAAATAAAGGCTAAATACCACAAGATGTTTTGTGAATTTGTTGATGTTTTTTCTTGGAAATATGAATATCTTAAGACATATGATACAAATATCATTGAACAAAGGGTAACATTGAAGGATGGTACTAAGCCATTCAAGAAGAAATTAAGACAAATCAATCCACTATTGTTACCAGTGATGGATAAGGAAGTTAAAAAAAATTTAGATGTTAGGTCCCCATATTACTAGTTTAGTCCATTATTGTTATTAGTTAAGCCCCCTTATTGTTATTGTTGTACCCCTGTAACCCCAATATTGTTATTATTGTGCCCTTACATTATTATTGTTAGGTCGGCTAGGATTATATTGTGGCCCCATGGAATCCTATATATAGAAGGAGGTTTTGGTCATTTGTATCATCCAAGAATTGCTCATTTATGTAATGTATTGGAGGTTTCACCCTCTATGTGGCTGATTTCTAAGGCGTTGATCTCTCTTTTCTTCTATTTTTGGAGTTTGTTTCACAACATTTGGTATCAAGCTTTGGAATCTAAATTTTTGCTGCTCCGAAATTTTCGCTATAACTTTGTTTCTATGAAGGTTCAGAAGCTGAAATTTTTAGAGCGCGAAGCCAAAATCCTGAGAAATTTTTTTGCAAAATTTCAAAGCTTGGTGCACAATATTTTCGAAGATATGATTTGTGGAAGTTAGGGCTTTTGCAGGCTCCTAAATTTAACCTAAATAGGTCATCGCGGAATTTTCGCTATAAATATTTTTTATATGAGGTTGTAGAAGCTGAAATTTTCACAGAGCGGAGCTGAAATCCCGAGGAACGTCGTGGAAAAAATTAAGATATTGATTCACATTATTTTGCGAGGTAGGATCTGTGGAATTAGGGCTTTGTTAGGCTCCCGAATTTCATCTCAAAAAGGTGATCGTGGGAAAATATTCATAACTCTCTCTCTGAATATCGGATTGGAATTCTGTAATGAGTGGAAGAAATTGCACGGACTGTAGTTTCCTATTTATAAATTTTATACCCGAAGGAGGAAACAGTGACACGTGGGAAGTCACACAAGTTCGCTCTACTGAACCAGTCCATAATTAGGTCAATGTGGGCGATTGGACATAAATTTGTCTTGAAGAATCCAAATCAGGTTATACCTATGGCATTTAAAAGAGGATTCAAAGGGCTACCTCAAGACCAAATTTCAGATATTGAAGATCCAAAATCATAGAGATAATTTAGTTTCAATATCGAGCTCCTCAAAAGAAAGAAAAAGGTGTGTATTCCTTTTCGAATTACATAAGTCTCATTTGAAAAAATTATTTTGAATTTATTCCAAGGGAATATTGAAGAATAGATATCAATATTTGGTTCTAAAATCACCCCTAAAAATAATTCAACACCCATTAAGCCCTTAGAAGGCTCTACTATGACTCGTGAAGACGAAGAAATGCAACATGAGATGTCAAAATTACAAGAGCAAGTGCACCTATCACAAAGAGCAACAAATAATGAAATGGAAGTTTTCAAGAAAGGTGTTGAAACTAAGATGGATGGTTTGAAGAAAGGTGTGGAAGCTAAGATGGATGACATGGAAGCTAAGATCGATGAAAAAATGGAAAACGTGAAGAATGATCTGAAAGTAGACATCGAAGGTTTGGCAAAGTTGATACAAGAAATGCTTCCTAATGGCGAAAAGATAGTAGAAGAAACTCATGATGAGAATAGAATAAATGTTAATCATGATTTTATAAAATCTAATGTTGGATGGAAGAAACACCATATTCCAAAGATGGATATGAGGAGGTTTGATGGCAAGGATCCCGTAATATTGATACTATAGATGGAGCAATATTTTGATATCAATAATGTGCAAAACACACAAAAGGTACGCATTGCAACTTTACATTTAGAACAAAATACATTTGTATGGTATCGATGGATTTTCTCTCATAAAAAAATTGTCACTTGGTCAATTTTTACGGAGGAAATGATAGCACATTATGAGGATACAAAAATCAACACCTTCTTTAGACAATTGATAAATCTCAAAAAAAAAGGGTTTAGTGGTGGAGCACATTGAAGAGTTCCAAAAATTGAATATAAGGGTAACTTATATTCCAGAGGAACATAGGATTGATGTATTCATAGGGACTTTAAAGGATAACATCCAACATGAAGTTTGCGTTTGGGAACCTGATTCATTAGAGAAGTCATTTAGGTTGGCAACAAAAATTGAATGTAAAATTATGGAGATAAGGAAGCTTACCACTCACATCTATAATGATGGAAGTGTTCCTACTCCTAAACTTCCACAATGTACAAGGCTAACACCACAACAATTGGAAGAAAAAAGAGCAAAAGGAATTTGCTACAGTTGTGATAGCAAATACACTAAAGGCCATAAGTGTGCCGAGAAGAAGTTATTTTACATAGATTTTGAAGAGGAAGACGAAAATGAACAAGAATCTTCAAAAGAAGAGGATATACACCAGGAAACAACCCTAGAAGAGGAAGAAATGAGTCTGACCATATCGTGTAATGCATTGGTAGAAATTACCACTCCTAAAAATCTCAAGATAGAAGTGTTGGGAAAAATACTGAGAGGGGGGCGTGAATTAGTATTTAGGGCTGAAATATTTTTCTTTTCTTTCTCTTAAAACCTTATGTTACAGTACTGCATCCAACATGTATTTCTAGATATCTTATTATGTCTTTACTTAGATCATTGCATCAGATAAGCATTAAGCATGAACAAAAATAACAGAACAAACCATCAAACATACACAACACATATGAACACCAGGATTTAAGGTGGAAACCCAATTTGGGAGAAAAACACCACTGCTGTAATCTTAGTCTTCAATATTTATTATAGAGAAAACTTCTTACAATATATGTTGGTGCAGACTTATACCAGCACGCAGGCACCCACCTGCAGAAGGCTACAACCTTCTCTCGTTTACCAGCTACTACTGGAAGGGAGCTACAACCCCCTCTCTGAAGGTTTCGACCCTCAGCACTACTGCGGACCTCGTTTCATCAATTTTCATACTGGATCCACTAGTTTCCATACGAAAAACCTTGCCGATCACCAGATTTATTTATTTTATGTATACTCACACCAGTTCTTCATGATATCGTTCGTCATTCAAACCAGAGATTTATCATCATCAGATTATATTCATGGGTGTATCATAGTCTCAGATTTATCATTTAAGAATAGAGCTCGCCCATACAGATATTATTTTTAGAAAATTTTATTCACGACCCTTACAATGCACACCTCGTTCTTTATTTTCTTCTCCTTATATAGTTTTCCCTTTATTAAAACCATGAGTCAACACCACGAACCGCTAGTGGTATTCCTTTTAGTTTGTCCCATGGGGCTTTTGATCTCTTTTTAATTTATTTATCAATTTTAAATAAATTGACAAATAATTATATTTAGAACTTTTTGAATTCCCAAGCCTTATATCTAAAGTTTAACCCTTCGAACTTTATAGAAACATCCAACGCTTCCAAACAAATTAATCTTGCGATAAACCTTTGACCCTGGGCGCACATACATAGTTAATAGCCAATCCAATGCACCCATTGTACCACAATAAACCTCGCGCAAGTCCAGCGTCCGATCACCGTTAGATTAGCAAGCTTCTAGATCAACGGCGTATATGCATATCGCTTGACCTACGATGTCGAACATTAACGGGCAATGGCCCGTCATACCTATGTTAATATTTGCACACCTTCAACAAATTATGACCATTTGATGACCCCTTCCCAGATCAACGACGCTCAACGATATTGCTGGGCATCCTGGGTCGAACTATAATGCGCGATGGCGCATAGTGAAAAGCGGTTTTGTAAAATCGTACAGGGCGCGTGTCGAGTATTCTATGGAATTGCTCCTCATCCAAGAAATACCAGTTTCTCCGCATAGGTGGTGCGATGAAAACCATAAACCACCTTTACTATTCACACGGTCATGGTTCCGCTCTTCCACACAAGATTCCGTCGCCTTTTGAATGTATTATTATAATTAAATTGCGCTTTAATGTTTTGCGTTCCTTCATCACCAAGTGTTCCACTACTCCATTAATCTGCGCCATCTCCCATCAACTCCCTCATCAGATACAAAGTATCATTCAACCCTTCCAATTACACAGGACATCATTCGACTCCATTACAGAGATTATTCACACAGAAGTTCAGGGGATTCCATACAAGAATTACATCAGTCAATACACATATCCTAACTCTGCAATGATGATTTAATTCTTCTCTCGGCACCGTAGGTATCCTCTGCCCATTATGAAATTGATCACAAAGGTCATATATATTCCAGATTTACTCAACCATACTTAACACAATTCCACAGTTCTTCATCAACATACACAAATCTTGACCAAATATTCAATTTTTCCTTCAATCTATTACCTTGAATCTTCCTAGCAGCTCTCCCTTTTGCCATCTCCTTTGCAAACTATATTAAACCCCTAATTCAACTCTACTGCTCTGTCTCTAATTCCTCTATTTCATCTGCTCCCTTTTCTACCTCTCTGTTTCTTTTGCCTTCCTGTCGTTGCTTTGCCAATTCCTTTGCCATCAATGACAATGTTTCCAACAAGAAGGACATATCAAGAAGAAAAAGGTAATAGTGTTGATTGATTCAGGTAGTACCCATAATTTTATTCATTGTAAGGTAGCCAAGGAATTGAATTGTTTCCTATACCCAACACCTATGGTTGCAAATGGAGGAACTATAAATTTCTCTAGAAAATGCCATAATATCAAGCTAACCACGGGGGAATATGTATTGAATAGTCCAATGCTTTCCATTCCAATGGGAGGTGTTGATGTTGTTCTAGGAGTACAATGGTTACAATATTTGGGGACGGTTGCTTTTAATTTTCAAGAACGTTTCTTGAAATTTTTTTCAGAAGGAAATGAAGTCGAATTACGGGGTATCGCAGGAAAGCCTAGAAAAATAATAATCTCTAATGTCATGAAAAAGATTTTGAAGAAAGAAAAACGAGGCATGATTGCACAATTATGCTCACCAGAAGTTCCAACATCAAAATCATATATTTTTGCAGATCTCCAAAAAGTCTTGGAGAATCATTCCAAGGTGTTTGAAACTCCCAAAGGACTCGCACCTATTCATGATCATTATCATTCTATTCATTTGATTCCAGGAAGTGTTCCTCCAAACATCAGGCCTTATAGATATCCTTATGTCCAAAAGAGAAAAATTGAACACATGACTGCAGAAATGTTAGAGGCTGGCATAATTCAACCTAGTCAAAGTTCTTTCTCTACTCCAGTAGTAATGGTGCATAAGAAGGATGGATCATGGAGCATGTGTCCAGATTATAGGGAGCTCAATAAGCTCGCCATTAAAGATAAATTTCCCATTCTTGTGATTGATTAATTATTGGATGAATTACATGGAGCAATTTATTTTACCAAGTTGGATCTTTGTTCAGGAAATCATCAAATTAGAATGAAGACTGAAGATATTCCGAAAACAGCATTTAGAACTCATGAGGGTCATTATGAATTTTTGGTCATGCCTTTTGGCCTTACCAATGCACCTTCTACATTTCAAGAGTTGATGAATTCCATTTTCAAACACTTCCTTAGAAAATTTGTGCTAGTATTTTTTGATGATATACTAATCTACAACAGGTCTTGGAGAAGGATCATGTTCAACATGTTGACAAAGAATTACTCAAACAACCCATGAGAAAACAATTATGCAAAAACATCTAAATGTTTCTTTGGAGGTACAAGAGGTGGAATATGCGGGTCTCCTTGCTTGTCTCCTTAAGAGTGTAAGGTAGACCCTAACAAATTTAAATCCATTAAGGAATAGAAAGTCCCTACAACCATAAAGAAGTTGCGAGGATTTCTTGGGTTAACATGGTATTATCGCAAGTTTTTTAAGAATTATGGGAGAATAGCAGCACCTCTAACAAAATTATTAAAGAAAGATGCATTTCCATGGACTCCTGAAGCAACTAAGTCCTTTAAACATCTGAAAGAGGCAATGTGCCTAGCACTGGTGTTAGCTACGCCAGACTTCACAAAAACCTTTATTGTGGAATGTGATGCCTCAAGAAATGGAATTGGTGTTGTTTTAATGCAAGAAGGAAGACCCATTGATTTTGAAAGTCGTCCAATCAAAGGAAAGTATTTACAGAAAGCTGTTTATGAGAAGGAAATGTTAGCAATACTACATGCACTAAAGAAATGAGCCCTTTTGTTGGGACTTTAAGGTAAAAAATGATCATGATAGTCTTAAACACTTTTTGGAACAAAGACTATCTTCAGAAGAGCAGCAAAAATGGGTCACAAAGATGTTGGGTTATGAATTTCAAATAATCTACAAAAAGGGGAAGCTAAATGTTGTTGCAGATGCACTCTCAAGAAAGAATGAAGAGGTGGAAGCATTGCTTTGTGCCATTTCTATTATCCAACTAGATTGGATATCCAAAGCAAGAGATGAATGGAATAAGGACGAAGAAGTGTGGACGCTCATTCAAAAGTTGTAGCAAGATCCTAGTACATCTGATACATTTAGTTGGAAAAATGATTCCTTATGGTACAAAGATCACTTATATCTTTGTAAGAATTCCCGACTAAAACAAAAAGATTCTTTGGAATTGCACACTTCACCTTTAGGAGGACACTCGGGATTTTTAAAAACTTATCATAGGGTGAAGAAAGAATTTTTTTGGGATGGACTTAAATATGATATTCAAAAGTTTGTGGTGGAATGTTTGGTTTGCCAACAAAATAAAGTTGAGACAATTAAGACATCAGGTCTTCTACAACTGTTATCCATTCCAAGTCAGCATTGGGGGGGGATTTCAATGGAGTTTATCACAGGTTTACCTAAGTCCGAAGGAAGGAGTGTCATCATGGTGGTAGTTTGTGGACTTACCAAGTATGCACACTTTTGTACGATATATCATCTATTAAAAGGCCTGATGCCACTACATTTACAGGCCAATTTTCCAATTTAAGCTACATGGAAACCAAAGATTGTTGTAATGACAGAGATCCCATTTTTACTGGAAATTTTTGGACGGAGTTATTTTCTTGTTTGGGTACTCAATTAGCTCATAGCTCATATTATCATCCTCAATCCGATGGGAAAACTGAGATAGTGAATAAATGTTTGGAAGTATATATTCGTTGTTTTGTATCTGATAAACAAACATAATGGGTTAATTGGTTACCTCTCGTTGAATGGTGGTATAACACTTCCTTCCATACTACAGCAAAAATGACCCCATTTATGGCACTTTATGGATATAATCCACCATCCATCATATCATATTTAAGAGAAAATTCTAAGGTTAGAGCAATGGAAGATCACATCGAGCATCAAAAAGAAGTTCTCCAACTCTTAAAAGATAGCCTAAATTTGGCACAAAATCGAATGAAAAAATAGGGAGATCAATATCGCAACGAGAGAAGTTTTGATGTAGGAGACTGGGTATTTTTATGGCTACAAACATACAAAAAAATTTCCCTCAAGCAAGCTAAGAAGGATAATAAATTATCTCCAAAGTAATATGGTCCTTACAAGGTGTTGCAAATTATTGGTACTATGGCATACAAATTGGAGCTTCCTGCTTCTTCGTGAGTGCATCCAGTTTTCCATGTTTCATGATTAAAGAAGGTTATAGGTGAAAATATTCTAGTCCAAAAAATATTGCTAGAACTTTATGAGGAAGGAAAAATCATATTGGAACCTAAAGCGGTCACTGAAACAAGAACTCGATAGCTACGAAATCGATCAATTTCAGAGTATCTCATCAAGTGGAAGAACTTACCCACTAAAGATTCTACATGGGAGGATGAGAATTTTATACAAAAGCACCCAGAGCTACTCAAGAATTGAGGAAAATTTTTTTTTGAAGGAGAGGGGCATGTTAGGTCCCTATATTACTAGTTTAGTCTCTTATTTTTATTAGTGGAGCCCCCTTATTGTTATTGTTGTACCCCTGTAACCCCAATATTCTTATTATTGTGCCCTTACATTATTATTGTTAGGTCGGCTAGGATTATATTGTAGCCCCATGGACTCCTATATATATAAGGAGGTTTTGGTCATTTGTATCATCCAAGAATTGTTCATTTATGTAATGTATTGGAGGTTTCCCCCTCGAAGTGGTTGATTTATAAGGCGTAGATCTCTCTTTTCTTCTATTTTTGGAGCTGGTTTCACAACATTGGATGCCAAAATCACCATTCCATTAAGATAATCTGATTAGGTTGCTAATCTAGTTCTAGTAAGGAAGAAGAGTGGTGAAGTCAAAACATGTTTAGATTTCAGAAATCTTAACAAATGCTCCAAGGAAAATAATTATCCATTTCCAAAGATGGATCATATTCTTCAAAAGGTATCTGGTTCAGGAAAAATTTACATGTTATATGGGTTCTCTGGGTACAATCAAGTTTAGGTTTGGCTAGAAGACCGAGAAAAGACAACATTCAATAATACTTGGGGAACATTCATGTATGCAAATATGCCATTTGGGCTTATGAATGCCAGAGCTACTTTTCGGCGTGCTATGGACTTTGCATTCATTGGAGAAAAGGACAAATTATTGGTCATCTATTTAGATGATATTAATCTTTATTCAACTTCAAATCAAAAACACCTTCAACACTTGAGACAAGTATTTCTTAAATGAAAAAATATGGTATATCATTGAATCCAAAGAAGTCTCATTTTTCTCTCAAGGAAGGTAAGATGTTGGGTCACATAAATTATAAATATGGAGTGAAAATTGATCCTAAGAGAGTAATTGCAACTCAGGATTTAACACTTCCAAGATCCAAGAAATAGGTTCAATCTTTCCTTGGTAAGATCGATTTCTTAAGAAGGTTCATTGCAAATTTTTCTGAAGTGGTGAAGCATATTACTTGCATGCTGAAGAAGGACAAACAAAACAAGTGGACTGTTGAATCCATAAATTCATTTGAGCTGATGAAAAAAGCTATCATTGAAGCACCTCAGCTAGTAATCCATGAATACTCAAAGCCTTTCTTGATATTCTCATTTCCCTCACAAGATATTATTAATGATGTTTTGTTACAAAAAAGATTCGGCAAAATAAGGAAACTCTCATAGAATTTTTCAGCATAGCGCTTAGAGATGCAAAATTGAAGTATGAAATGTTGGAAAAGCATGCCTATGCATTAGTGAATGCTCTGAAAGCTTTTGGAGTTTATATTCTACATGCTCAAGTTATTTTTTATGTAATTTCATCTGTTGTTATAGCGATATTAGTTCAGCCTGATATTGATGGAAAAATAAGCAAGTGGGTGACTAAATTTCTTGAGTTTGATTTAGAGATAAAGACTACTAAACTAACCAAAGGTCAATGATTAGTCAAACTACTAGCTGAAGAAAATTGTAAATTTTTGGACTTGAATTTCATGGATGACAACTTTGAAGGGCAGATTTATGAACCTATTGATAGCATGGCAGTGGATGTTGTTATCACTCTGAAATTTCCAAGAGTTGTTCTGAGCGTTAAAAAGAAATATCAGAGGTAACTATCATCCACTTTTGGATATTACGATCTAGCCTTCCTAAACTTAGAGAGGGCTCTCTCTTAATGATTTAACTTTGTTTGTTTAATAAATTTTAGGCTAGTTAAGTATGCTTGTTTGGATTGATTTTGATTTTTTGGTGGATTTAATGATTTATATAGATATTTGCTTTCCATTTTCCATTGGGCTATGGAGTCAATATTCTTTATAAAAAAAATAGAATCAAACTACAAAGAAAGTGTTATAGGGCAATATAGGTGAGAAAAATCATATCTCAAGGCTGAATGGTGAGCGATTTTTCAATCAGGATCGAAGAGAAATTAGGAATTCCTTAAACCAGATAATGAAGAAGGATGAAGGAGTCAATCGGGATCAGAGGGCAATTAAGAATTCTCTAAACCAGATATCAGAAGAAAACATAGAAATGTACAATAGTTCAAAGTAGAGTGAAAATTTTAAACAAATTCCACAGTAAAATTCTTGTTATAACACTCAAATTTAGAACAAATTTAAGTTTATGGAATAATTAAGAAAAAGAACATAAAAAAATGAAATATTACTTCACCGAGATAGCTCAACACATGAATCTTGTAAAGAAATTTCTTTATAACTTGTCCTGTATGTCAACTGGAAATGATACAATACCTTCAGGCAATAAATCAGTCAGCTATGGATATATTAAAAAATGCACCCTCAATA